>CABFWB010004745.1:0-19592 GCA_902151455.1 Timema bartmani | reverse complement strand
CTTTACACCCACTTGAGATCGAAAACTGCAACAGACTTTTCGAACGGCAATTACCCTTTACACGCCCTTGAGTCTGCAGTGCTGCTTCCTACCCGTGATCTTAGAAACTATTTTAAACGCCATCTATAATCAGGGAATGAAAACGAATACAACGTTTTAATATCCAAACCCACTTCTTTTCACTAGACATTTCCAACACAACACAAAAAACATTACAACATGAGCAGTACCGGTATAGTTAAAATACTTTATCATAGATAGCAGATTACACATCACAGATCACATTACTCTAGCAGACGAAAAATTAAACAGTTGCCAGTCATACTCCGCATCGACGGCGTGTCAAGGGTAACTTGCAGTCACACTTGGTCTCAAGGGCTTGTGCAGGGTGCAGCGGCTCACTTCGTGACTATTCGGACGGTTGTTCACTCGATCACGTGATTGCCAATGCAATTATCGAGTGAGCGTCAAGGGTCGACGGCGCGTGAAGTAGACTATTCGGATACAGCCCCAAATAATATATTTAAAACATGAGCTAGTTTGTCTAGTTATTATAAAAATGCCATAGTGCTTTCATTCGATATGTGCACCCTTACTTTGCTGTGATTGGTAGTCCTAAGCAGTTCATATTGTCTAGTCCTTAGAAAGTTAGAGTTGAGTCAACTTCTAAAGAATGGTAAAGACTATGGAATTAAGGATAAGGACTATGTAGACAGTGCAATCTGTGAACTTGTGGAGTCGATCTCTTGCGGAGTATTACGCACCTTACAGATACGGAGTCTGTATATGGGGCTTTAGCCTAAAACATAATTAGAATTAAACACTTTTACATCATTACCTATTTATTTAAGTAAGTTCAATTTAAAAAAAAATAGAAGAAATTAAAGACTCGAAATTGAATGCGAAACAACTAAGTTAAATTAATGGAAAAAATATTCTGAGAGAGTGAAATTATCTATTTACATGTGATAACACTTATTATAAAATAATATGGTTATAGATTATTCAACCATAGCTGCACCATCTTACAAGATAGGTTAAAACAAGACCATCAAGCGGAGTCTTGATACAGGTTTGATTGATTGAATATTTCTTCTACACACGAAACAAATACTTCTATGAGCATAAACATTTAAATATAGTTTGTTTAGGATCCTGCTATTGAAAAATAAGACTTTACCTTCCCATCATCAGGAGAGTACATTTTATAAAAATCTTTTAATGATATCATTAATCATAGTCTTAAATTTTGATTACTATAGCATGTTATGTATAGATTGTTTCGTATTTATTTTAGGAAAATAAGTTTAGCTCTAAAATGTTTTAAACAATATATCGAAACTTTATTGTTGTTTACCTCCAAGAGCCAGTCTCGCCAACCCAAAATACCAAAATATCAGTAACCTTTATAAAAAAAAAGATCATATTTCCCTCTAGATTTGACCTATTTAACGCTAGATTAATTCCAGAATCTTCAAAAAAAACTTATAAAATAGTGTGATTAAATGCCAATAGTGGAGAAAATAGAATGTTAATATAAATTGTGGGTTTATCAGTGGTCCTTGATCTTAACAAAACATGTCTAATTTGTTATGTATGTAGGTTATATATCAGTCAAAACAAGATACATCATTTTCACTGTGTCGTTCATTTTCGAATTGATTCAAAATGTTTGTGAAACAATTAAAGTTATTTAATATGAAATTCTAAACGTGTACACTCAGTTTACCCTAAAAGATATTGGTCTTACCTTGATGGATTACAATACGCTCTATCTTATAAGGTGTGCCATTATAGTGGTAAGCAATCTTTCATTATAAACAAAGATTACGTTGTTGATTTAAATTATCTTGAATGAATTCCATAGATGTGTCTGTGAAAATGGCAACCTAGATATATTTGAACTCTAGTGGCAACACTGTACTGTATTAATCACTTCCGGTCAGTAATCGTTCATATAAGCACGCGGTCGTCTTGTTAGCAATATATTATTCTAATTAGAATATACAAGCACTATTTAAACCAGTTACTATAGTTATTTATTTAATCCCACGAACCTCTCTAATAATAACTGTAACAGGTTATGGGCCCAGATAGGGCTGATTAAATGGATTAAATGGATTCGGAAAATGCTATTGTGTAACACGGTGGGGTGATCGTCTGTTGGCAGATAGTGTGGTAGTGTCTTTATATTTTAAAAGATTGCAACAAGTCTGGATAAAATGTATCCAAGCACGGGTGCGAAGCAAGACGGAAGCTCAAATTGGAACGTCTGGAAATTCCAAATTATAGTTATACTACGCGCAATGGGGTTATACGGCGTGGTCGACAGGAGTGAACAAAAACCGGCGGAAACAGCTACAAATTACGCCGACTGGATCTCAAGGAATTATCGTAGCACATCTGCACAAAAAAAGTTATAGTGTACGTAATCAACACATCAGCCGCGGAAATGTGGACAAAACTGATGGTGGTATATGAGAGAAAGTCTTAAGCCAATTTACACCTATAACAACAGAAATACTTCTCACTGAAGTGTGAAGAAAAAGACATTTTAATTTTTTTTGCGAGGCTCGAAGAAATCCGAGGAAAAATAGCTCAGCTGGGAAAAAAATTCTGACAAAATATTAATCACGAAGGTATTAATGTCGTTACCAAGTAAGTTCAAACAGTTTGTTGTTGATGAGTTGAAAGCACGCCTACTTGTTGAGGAGGAGTGGCAACATGAGATTGATGTACCGGCAACTGCAGAGACTTCAGTGGCACTGGCTAGCAAGAGTTACCAAAGTGCGGTAAAATGTTTCACATTTGGTAAAACGGTCACTTCAAGCGAGACTGTAAATCATCAAAGGGCCGTGCCATTTTTGTAAAAAGATCGGTTATCATAATAAATTTAAAGTTCGATTAAATAAATTACGGCATAAGGGAAGCAATGCCACGTAAAAGAACTATTTGTTTACATTGAACTATCAATTATTAAAAAGATTGTGATAGGTGATGGAAGCAATCTGGACGCGGTGGGTTTTGGAACGATCGAACTAAAAGCATACATTAATGAGGAATGGATTGAAACAACTTTGAACAATGTATTGTATGTAGCTAAAATGATGGTGAACTTATTTTCAGTGAGGAGTGTTATGGACAGAGGCTATCAAATTACTTTCGGCAGTCAGTTGTGTAAAATCATAAAAGGCGGTAAAGTGTCTTCAATAGGCCATAGACATAACAAGATGTATATTAAGTAATTTAGCTCAAATGAACATGTTGCTATAGGTTATGGGAAGGACAGTCTAACAGAATGGCATGAACGTCTAAGTCATCAGAATGTGGTATATGTGAAGATGATATTGCACAAAAAAGTTCAACATATGAAGCAGATGGAAAAAATTGTGATAGTTGTCTAAAAGAAAAAATGCTTAAATTATTATCCAAGCGAAGTGTAACGTCAATAACGCGAACTTGTAAACTTGTACACATAAATGTGTGCGGAACAATGGAAGTGCCATCGATTGGTGGTTCAAAGTATTTTCTGTTAATAAAGGACGATTATTCTGGCTACAGACATGTGTATTTCCTCCTAAATAAAAGGGAAGTGGCAAACAATGTGAAACTGTTTTTAAACTTAGCCGAGCAAGACACAGGAAATCGAGTGAAAATAGTACGAACTGATAATGGAACTGAGTTTGTAAACAGTGAACTGAGAGGGATTTTTGATGAGAAAGGCGTTAGACACCAGCCATCTTTGGCGTATACTCCTGAGCAAAATGGGAAGGTGGAGAGGTATAATCGTACCATTGTGGAAGCCTCAAGGTCCATGTTAATGGCTATGGTTTTTCACAAAAGCTGTTTATTACAAAACTGTCGGAATGGATACCATCCCGAGTGGATAGAATTCCAGTTTTTGTGGGTATAATTCAGGTGGATACAATTTCAGTTTTTCACAAAAGCAGTTTATTACAAAACTGTCGGAATGGATACCATTCCGAGTGGTTACAATTCCAGTTTTTCACAAAAGCAGTTTATTACAAAACTGTCGGAATGGATACCATTCCGAGTGGATACAATTCAGTCCCCTCATGTATGATGTAAATAAGTTAATGATATTCGGCTCACAAGTGAATTTACATGTCCCCAAACAGAAACGCCAGAAATGGTACTCGAAGAGTGTGAATGGACTGTTCGTTGGCTACGGAGAGAATACAAAAGGGTACCGTATTTATTTTCCCAACACAAACACAGTGGAAGTAAGAAGAGATGTTGCATTTGGAAAATACAATGAAGCACGTCAAACCAATGATAAAGGTCGAGAGGTGATTGGAAATCTAGAGTGTAAATCATACATCAGTGATGAAGATTGTGATACAAAAGCGCAAGAAGCAAGCCAGCTAGAAAAACCACAAGAAAACTCTGACGGAGCAAGAGAAGCTGGGAAGCTATTTACAAATAAACCTGTATGGCACAGAGATTATGAAAGGAGTTTTATAAGCATGCTTCAAGAGCCAACTCATATGAAGAGGCAATAAATAGTGTTTACTCTGATAAGTGGAAAGATGATATGGACGAAGAATTGAGTGTACTACTTAAAAACAACACGTGGACAGAAGTGCCAACTACAGAAAACAAACCGATAATAGATAGTAATTGATCTCAATAATATAACTGGATGGACATCTGTGGCTGAAATTTTCGAGCTGTCATCTGCATACCATTATGTACGAGAGAAAGAAACTTTCGGGTATCTCTTTCTCTCTTACACCCATACAAGGCAATGGGGCATTTTGACATCGTTCATTATTTGAATGAATATATGAGAAACATCAATGTGTGATTAGTTAAAGGAAATAAATATGTTGGTAAAATCTTTGAAGAGCATATCAAAGTTCGAAACTGGTTAGTTTTTTCTTTTAATAAGTTGATGTAGCCTAATATATACCATGATTTTTGAAGGAAGTTTGTTTGTAAGGCTTTATTTCGTACTATAATCCTACCTTATATTTTTGTTTAGTTAGGATAAAAGACCTTCCGTTCTAAATGGACGTTATCCTACAAAAAAATATATATATGATAGTATTCTGGTGTGAAATAAAGCCTTACAGATTGGGATTATTTCTGAATTCAGGATTTAGTAGATAACGTACTTCCTATAAGCCTATAACCTAAATTATCATTTGAACGTAAGACTTCTACACAAATTATATCATTCAAACAAATGTAATACAGTTTTTATCTAACTTGTTTCATTATAGTTATCGAACTTTCAACAAAATATGGTTTCTGAAAGTAATATACAAGATATGAGCCAACTTTAAAATAAATTGTAATATAATACTTTCTATAACCTAAGTGATAGGTTGAATATATGGCAACCACACAAAGTTTGTCATTTAAACAAATGTAATCAAGTTTTAAGATACCTCATTCATTATATTTATCGAACATTCAGTATAGTAATCTATGATTTCTGAAACCAATATACAAGCTAGTAACCAACTTTAAATATAAGTGTAGTCTTGGCAGACTGTAAACAGCATTGATGACAATTACATATTAAATATGTTAAAGATTTTATTCATATCTGTGCAGTATTACCTGTAAAACTTAATTGTATATCCTTTAATGTAAATGTTTCTTCAGGAAAGTGTGATATAATACTTCACTATTTTCAAATAATAACACTTTTATTCATCAGAGACATATTTTCGCATAAGAACATTTAAAGAAACCGTTAAATCTTTCAACCCCACAGTGTAGCAGACGATAAACTTGAACGTCACTTATTTGCCCTTGGCAATGTGTATGTGTATGTCCATCCAGTTATATTATAAAGATCAATGTAGATAGTAGGTGGGTCTACAGAGTGAAACATGACAGTGTGGGAAACCTATCTCAATTTAAAGCACGGTTGGTAGCCAAAGGGTTCCAGCAAAGTGAATGTTTTGATATGTATGATGTGTATGCTCTTGTTGCGAATATTACAACATTTTGTATTGTATTGGCTGTTGCAAATAAGTTAGGTTTACCAGTCCATCAAATGGACATTCGAAGTGCCTTTTTGTATGGTGATATCAAAGAAGAAAGTATATGAGATTACCTGCGGGCTTAAACCGCAAAGATAATACTGTGAGTAATCTCAACAAGTCAATATATGGCCTAAAGAAGTCACCCAAATACTGGAATTTGAAATTGGATGACATAATTACAAAAAAGGGATCTGTTCGCTCTTAAAATAATTTTTGTTTGTATATTAAATATGGGACTGATAGCAAAGTGTATTTATTGTTTTTTGTGGATGATATTTTGTTATTAGGCACAGTAGAAAAAAAAATTGATGATTTAAAAGGTTATTTAAGTAAAATATTTTGTATGAAGGATTTAGGTTTGGCAACCAACTACTTATTAGGTATATGTACTAACCAAGATCTAGAAAGAGGTGTGACTGAACTGAGCCAAACAAACTACTTAGAGAAAGTATTAATACGATTTGGTATGGTAGGGTCCAAGCCTATGTCCACACCAATCGAAAATAAATTTCAATTGGCTAACCTGAAACAAGTGATCTATTAATTAATTACGGCCCCCATTGGCCGTGGATATGTTTCAGAAGCAATGATAAAATTGTTGATGCTTACTTATGTATGTAGTTTATTGTTAAAGTTACAAAACACACTCATATCCCGTGACGTGTGAGTGGACGTGGTGGACGGTGACTGACTGACTGACTAGTCTACATATACTAGGAGGTCTTGACTCTTACGAGTCTCACGAGTAACCTTTTGCTGTTCACCACAGGTAAACTCTCTCTGAACTATCACAGACCTTAGCGCTACTGTTGTCCACCCCCGCCACCAAAAGCACACTTCACAATTATCAGAGTCAAAATGTAGACAAATAATAGGGTGTATTATGTAGGTTTTAAGTCAATATCAAAATTATGCTATTAAAAGAGTGTTAAAGTATGTTAAAAATGCATTATATTTTAAATTGACCTTTAATAGCAACTCAAGCAGTGAAATTTTGTGTGGGTTTGTAGACTCTGACTGGGGAACTGATACAAATGATAGAAATTCCACATCAGGTTTTGTTTTAAAATGTTCGGGTGTATTGTTACTTGGTCGTCAAAGAAACAACAAACTTTAAGTCTGGCTTCTACTGAAGCAGAGTGTATTGCATTAAGTTTCAAGTGTGGTTGAAGCCTGTTGGCTGAGAAACCTAAATTGTGAGTTTAAGTGGTTTAATGTTAATCTAGTTGCTATCTATGTCGACAACCAAGCAACAACTAACCTAGGAAACAACCCTTAAAACAACAAGCGAATTAAACATGTAGACACAAAGTTCAATTTTATCAAGCAAAATATAGAAGAAGATCTAATAACTTTAAAATATATAAAGTCTAAAGACCATATGGCTGATATGTTTACCAAACCATTGGCAAAGAGTAAGTTTGTTACTTTTAGAAACATATTGTGTGCTATGTAAAAGATTAAGGAGGCGCCGTTATTCTATGTCAAATAGTAACTTGTTGAGGGGGCGTGTGAAAATGGCAACATAGCTATATTTGAACTCTAGTGGCAACACTGTAATGTATCAATTACTTCCGGTCAGTAATTATCCATGTAAGCACTTGGTCGTCTTGTCAGCAATATATTATTCTAATTAAAATATACAAGCACTATTTAAACCAGCTACTATAGTTATTTATTTAATCTCACGAACCTCTCTAATAGTAACTGTAACAGTTGCAGTTAGGTATTTGTTTGTTTCCTCAGAACTACTGGTAGTTCCCTCCTAAGAAGTAAACTCCTTGTATACTTCTTGGTATACATTTATGTCAATACATATATCAGTAATTTGTGACCGAATTTGCCAATCCTTTTAAGACTAAAACAAAAGTTGACATTGAACTATCAACTAATGTACAGTGTGTATCTAACTAAATAGTGTTTATTTGACGATTTTTTTCCACGTCTGCATTAGAACATGATAGAGAAAGTATAAAGTGAATTTAACACAATACTCTGGACGTACGAAAACACTTGACAGAAGATGTCAACAGATTTTATTTTCCACACTCATGACTCACAAATCACTAGGTAGTAAGTAGATTGTATTACCGATAAGTCTCCATTGCCAACACAATCATTGCGATTGAATTATGTGATGGAGATATACCTGTTGCAACCCCACTTTAAAATGGCAGTGTCGCTACTCTACTAATACAAAACTTAATTGCATTTATATGTGTTCTACCTTAGATTAATACAAAAACAAGATTTAAAAAATTGAAATAAAATATATACTTTTTCCACTAGAAATTGATAAATTATAATTTAAAAAATCTAGAAGAAATCCCGATATTTAATTGATCTGTAATATTCTGCAACATTACTAACGCTTTTCTTTTCAAAGTCTGATCACGGGAAATAAAAATTCACCCAACCTCTGTATCTTAGACCTTGCTCTGAACATAAAAGTTAAGTTGGAGTGCATTCTGTTTAACACTCATAGAACGAATAGCTTGTATAGTTACCATTGATCTCTATAATATAGCTGGATGGACATCCGGGGCTGAAATTTTCGAGCTATCGTCTGCATACCATTGTGTAAGAGAGAAGAAAATTTTCGGGTATCTCTTTCTCTCTTACACCCAAACAAGGCAACGTGGCATTTCGACATCGTTCATTAATTTGATTGAATATATGAGATACAACAATGTGTGATTAGTTTAATGAAATAAATATTTTAGCAAAAGCTTTAAAGAGCATAACAAAGTTCGAAACTGGTTAGTTTTATCTTTAAATAAGTTGATCTAGCCTAATATATACGATGATTTTTGAAGGAAGCTCGCTTGTAAGGCTTTATCTCGTACCAGAATCCTACCTTATAATTGTGTTTAGTTAGGATAAATGACCTTCCAGAAGGTAATTAGTATTAGTATTTAAACGTAAAACTTTTACACAAAGTATGTCATTCGACCAAATGTAATATCGTTTTTAGCTAGCTTGTTTAGTTATAGTTATCGAACTTTCAACATAATATGGTTTCTGAAATCAATATACAAGATATAAGCCGCCTTTTTTTAAAAAGTGATAATATAATAGTACTTTTTACAAGCCTGAGTGATAGTTTGAATGCATGGCAACTACACAAAGTTTGTCATTCAAACAAATGTAATCAAGTTTTAAGATACCTCATTCATTATATTTATCGAACTTTCAACATAATATGGTTTCTGAAAGCAATATACAAGATATAAGCCGCCTTTTTTTAAAAGTGATAATATAATAGTACTTTTTACAAGCCTGAGTGATAGTTTGAATGTGTGGCAACTACACAAAGTTTGTCATTCAAACAAATGTAATCAAGTTTTAAGATACCTTATTCATTATATTTATCGAACTTTCAATATAATATGGTTTCTGAAACCAATATAAAACTAATAACCAACTTTAAATATAAGTGTAGTCCTGGCAGACTGTAAACAACATTGATGATAGCTATATATTTAAATATGTTAAAGATTTTATTCGTATTTGTACGGTTTTACCTGTAAAACTGAATTGTGTATGTAAACTGAATTGTATTGTAAATGTTTCTTCAGAAAAGTGTGGTATAATACTTCACTATTTTCAAACAATAACACTTTTATTCTTCATAGACATGTTTTAGCATAAGAACATTGAAAGAAACCGTTAAATCTGTCCTCACACAGTGTAGCAGACGATAAACTTGAGTGTCATGCTTTAGTCATTGGCAATGTGTATGTCTATGTCCATCCAGTTATATTATAGAGATCAATGATAGTTACAAAGCTGTTATAAAATACAGACACCTGGCGTTTGAAATATGAGTTTCAAGTAATGGTTTTTAAAATCTTAAGAATGTTATCACATTTCTTTTTCTTTTAAATATATAATATCAATAATAAAATTAACTATGTGCAATAAAACAATACTATAAAAATTAGATTAGTTTGCTTACTTCAAAATAAATATTGTGTATCTAAATAAAAGGATATACTAGAAAAAATAATTATTTAACAAAATGCATACCTAAATCTACTAAAGAGGCTTATAAACTCAAAATGGTTGGGGCAAAACTGACGGAATTGGTTTTTTCTTATGACTTAAATATTTTATATTCTTGAATAATAGGCCTAAATTTAGCTTGTTCAATAAGTTGGTAGCCTAGTAACTAACAATAAACAAACACTTTTATAATTATTAATTATTATATTATAATATTATATAATATATTATTTATTTATTATAATTCTAAAATTTTCTAAAAACTAAACAGTCTTTAATTTCAGATTTCTTTTTATTAAGATAATTTCAAACCGTCTACATTTCCAAATATAAGTAGGTAGGTACTCTTCATTTACCTTAGTAATCTATATACTATACTGGATAGACAGATACACCCCTTACAACGTACCAAAGCGTGACGCTCAAGTTGGTCGTCTGCTTGATTTTGAGAAGACAGATCTACGGTTACTTTCAATGTTTTTGTGCGAAAACATGTTTCTGTTGTGTAAAACTGTTATTGTTTGAAAATAGTAAAGTATCATATCTCACTTGGGGGGATAAACATTTACTCAAAATTTAAAAAAATGCACTAGTAAATTAGCCTCAAAGGCATAAATAAAAATTAGTTTCACTCGTGTTCCAGTTAAATTCATCCCCAAGTGAATTCCTTAAAGTTAACACACAACATTCTCTCACCTCATTAATAAATTTAAAGTTAGAGCTTATTTTTCAAAATATATTAATTAGGTCGTCCACGTTTTCTTCACTATCCATAGTGATCGACGGTGAAGGGGAGTTTCTGCACACTTCTCCCGAACAGCGACACATTGTAGAGCACGCCAACCCGCTCTTCTTGCATTCGCAAACTTTCTTGCAGCCACAACAGATAAGATGCAAGAGTTTTTCCGACGCTGGAGCGAGAATTGTCATGACAGGAACAAGCTCCTGTTAGCACAACAAGACGAATAATTCGAGATTTTGCAATTTTATTTAAAATATATTATATATATTTAAAACGAATAAATTAAAATGTAAGCAACAAAAAAAATTGCTTGTTTAATAATATATTTACCTTTCCAATAAGCTGCCAGCCCCAGTTCGTTGGTGTGAGCAGATTATCTAACCAATGCTGTACCTGCAATTACACTCTAAGTGAGTGTTGACGGGCAGCAACACTGGTAGGTGGAAGCATGGCGATGTCGAATGTAGCTGTGCCTGATGAGCTACAGTTTAAACATATATTTTATAATGCAGCTCGTCTAGGGAGTTGCAATTTTCTTTTTTGTACATAGACAAAATAAACAATTCTCCCGCTGAAGCTACTTCATCAGGATTAGCAGAAGGATAATTGAAAATTAGCACTTTCTTAGACAGCTCTTTATCATTTTTGGAGTAGGTCAAAAACAAATTTCTTTCCTTTTCTGAAAAGGATAGATGTCATGTCACAATCTGTCATTGCATGAGTAAACAGAAGGGTGTTTTTTTTTACAGGACCTAGAGCTTCTTGGAACTCCACGATATTGTGAATTTTATCAGGTTTGCCAGTTTTTCCAGGATTTAGTAGAGAGAGCTTACTGGTTGAAAGTGCAGGCACAGCTAGCATGGTCAGAATATTTTTATCAGTTGCTGTAACTGCTACATGTTTCCCAGCTGATATCTCAATGGCTGTCGAAACAATAAGACAATCTGCATCTCCATTTGCTAGCTGGACCAAGATGACACGATTCCGTAGGATGGTTGTTAGAAGTTTGATAAAACGTGATTAATTTTTGCAATGGGCTAGAAACTCTTCCTGAGAGGATGTGGCAACCATGTCAAAATCTATTGCTAAATCTACCGAGGTTTTCTTGCTGCTCCGGTGCTTCTGCTCCTCCTCTTTAATGTTTGGTGCACCCTCATATCCATCAAACACTACTGTTGATGAACACTTAAAATGTTTCATCATATAAGATGAATCTGTCATGCAAATAATCCTGTATGTCGCTGGTCTCGGCCAAATAATGTTATGAAGAAGGTACCCATCATCTACAACAAACACTGTGTTTTTTGGTGCATTTTCTTTGCAAGGAGAAACCTATTCTAAAACTTCAGTGAGGGCTGATTTCCTCATTTTCTTCATCGATATTTTGTCAAACAAAGACATAGGTCTAGGTGCTAGTTCATTTGAAAAGAACTGCATTAACTACTCAGGTCCAGATTGGAATACACACACAATACGATTAAATAGCTGCTGTTGATTTATTTGCACGCTTGAGAGATTCACAAGATGTCTCTAGCGTATCCAGGATATCATTTCGGGGAAAGAGAATGGAGGTCACGAATTTATTAAGGGCTAGAAGAGGATGGGGGTTAGGAGGACTTTGGGAACTTTTGATATGTTGTAAACCCTATCAATCTGAGTCAATCCTGCAATTTTCTGGGTTCTTATAATTTTTCCCGCTTTAAAATAATTGTTAAGTATTTATGGACTTTTTGTACTTTGGTGTCTTCTACATAAAAAATCCAAGCCTTGGACTTTTGATATGTTGTACAGCATATGATTCTGAGTTGATCCTAAAATTTTCAGCGTTCTACAAATTTTTTCCCGCTTTAAAATAATTTATAAGTACCTGTGGACTTCTTGATATTTGGGGTATTCTAACAAATAATCCAAGCATCGGACTTTAAGGGAATTTTGATATGTTGTAAAGTATACAATTCTGTTGGGTTCCTCCCGCTTCTCCAACTGAGTCCAGAGCCGTGCTCTCCCGCGCTTACATACCCTTCTGAGGCGTCGGGTAATAAGAACGGAAGGTCCGCAGGACTAGCCGAAGGAGCGAGAGGGAGACCCGGGCTGAAGGCTCATTTCTTTATTGAAAGACAGAATAATATACATAGATACAATGTTACATATATTTAAAAACACAATTATTTGATGAATCGTCTGGATCTGGCAGTGTTGGGGTGTCCATACACCCATGGTGTTCTCAGTTCCAGATGTAATCACGTCCACCAGCGTATTATTTCTTCTATCTTCCAGTGATCCGGCCGCGTGCTGCTCGCTGGGGCTGCCGGTCCTTGTAGATGATCTGGGGTGGAGGCTGCGGCTGAAACCCCGGTGGGTAGATAGCCACAGACGCTCCATCACCTGCTGCTTGGATAGCCTATCCCCATGATCGTGTGACTGCGATGAATACCATGTTTACTTTACGGAGTACCCTCTGTTGTGCTTGTAGAGGGAGCTGCGGGTAATCGGCCATCAGACCCACGAGGAATCTGATATCATGGGCATCTCATCACGGTTGTAGTTCCAGTAGTCTCGCCTTTGCTGCCAGGGCTAGCCGGAGTGCTTTTTCTTGTGTGGCCGCAAGTGTCGGAATAGATACGGTGTTGAGACTGTTCCAGGCTGCATCCCCCGACAATGTATTGAATGTCCCCGTATATAGACTTGTAGAAGGATTCACTCCCCCAGCACGAGGGGTCTGTGCAGTTGGACTTGTTTCTCCAAAGCGATCCGTTATCTGGCGGAATCTCTCCTCCATTGCCATCATGGAGTCTTGGAGTATTTAGAGCTGTGCCACCACGTTCTGGTCTTGTGACATCTCTCGAGGGTGACGGCGTGCGTAAACCACTCGGGGCTCTTGGCTGGCGAGCCATATCAGGTATCCAAAGTCTGGTTGGTATAATAGTTCCAGTGTGGCCAGGCGGGATGGAGATTCGAAACTGGTCCTGGCCTCACTGTCTGATTTTGTTGGGGTCCGTGTTGGCGATAAGCTTTCAAGGTCCATAGAAATGACGGAGTCCGTTCAAATGGCGGCTCTGCTTGAGGGTCCAGGTTGTGTGGTGTCCCTCGGTGCTCAGTGGGTGATCTTCGTTGTAACTGTACTGACAAAATAAGGTCCTTCTTCTTCATTAAGTGTAGGGTGTTGTCAATCCTGAAATTTTATGCTTTCTTATAATTTTTCCCCACCTTAAAATCATTTATTAGTACTTATGGACTTTTTGAGCTTTGAGGTCTTCTGCCATAATAGCCATGCCTAGGTCTTTTAGGGACTTTTCATGTGTTGTTAAGTATATAATTCTGAGTCGATCCTGAAATTTTCAGTGTTCTTCTAATTTTTGCCCACTTTAAAATAATATTTAGGTATTTATGGACTTTTAGAACTTAGGGGTCTTCTAAAAAAAAGCCAAGACTCGGACTTTAGGGGACTTTTGATATGTTGTAAGTTATATAATTCTGAGCTGATCCTGAAATTTTCAGCTTTCTCCAAATTTTGTCTGGGTTTACCTGTTTTTTTCGACAAAATTCACGGACCACCAGAATCCTACTATATGGCATTATTTTGCTAGGATAAGCGGCCTTCTAGAATAGCAGTAAGCAGTCCCTTCTGGAAGGTCTTTTATCCTACCGAAATACTAATATACTATAAGATTCTGGTACCAAATAAGGGCTTCCAAAACGGGACTCCTTCCAAAATCATGGCATATAATATCAGCTTACACCAACATATTTAAAGAAACCAGTCACGAATTTTGAACTTATTTATGCTGTTCAAACCTTTTATTAACACATTTATTTCATTACATTATGTATCTCATTGTATTTACACGAATTAGTGAACGATGTCAAAATGTCAAATTGGCTTGAATATGTTTAAGAATGAGGTTTATACTTGACGCAAACCTCATTACACCCATTTGACTTAAGGTTAATCTTATTAACAGGTTTTCTCATCTAACATGAATGATAGCAATATTATTCTTGTATCATATTAAAGGTATTAATACAACGAAACTACATTACTTATTACATTTAAGATAAAATCAACGATACCATTTTTTAAAATATAATAATAAAGATTAAACAGTTTTTAAATTCTAACAGTGTAGTGAAAAGGAAATTCGAATTTTTGACAAGTAATGTCTTATAGCTATTGTTTTACGTTTCAATTGATACCATTACTATTTTTATACTATAATAATTAAATAGTTAAATCTTGGTAAAACTAAAGTTATGCAAAAGCATTAAAAAATTGTGCGTGAGATAGGTCACCTTACTTTCCGTCTGTCATTTATAAACCCCATTAGGACTTGAAGGTTTTCCTGGAATTGTAGAAAGTAACAGAAAAGAGGTTGGACGAGGGGAGGTGTTGCTCAATGACCATTCTAGTTTTTACCTGAGATGTGGTGGATGAATTAAAATATTTACATTAGCAAACTATTGATGATTCAAAGCTTTTTTAGTACCATGTCTTACTACCTGATCCATAGTTCTGACAGTAATATACTTAGCTAAAATATATTGTGTTAATAAATGAGATTTTACCCCCTAAACAAATATACGTTTAATTGTCATGTCAAACATTCTCAAGATACACTTTTGAAACCAAATAGTTGTGGACATTTGTAAAATATTTCAAGTTTTTGAAGAATCAGTCATCAGTAAACTTTTACCAATGAAATTTTACCCCAAACACAAGTAAACAGTGTTATTTGTTATGTAAAACACGACCAGGGTACCCATTTGGAACCAAATCGGTATATCCGTTTGAAAAATATTTTAATTTTTTGAAAAATAAGTCATTGGTAAATTACCCTTCAACGAATTTTTGCCCAAAAGCCAATTATATAGTGCTTATTTTTATGTCAAACAAATCCAAGATGTACATTTTAAACAAAATCGTTAAAGCAATTTTCGAAAAATGTGTAATTAAAAAAAATGTGTTGTAAATGTTTTGTGATATAGGTAACCTTATAGTATCTAAATTTAAAGGTTGAACAAAATCCATCAAACCATTTTGAATCCGTGGCCAGGGACAGATAGAATCAAAAAATCAACTTTTTTGGGTTTGTGTTCAAATAAAGCGTAAAAATTTGTCATAATTTATCGATCGATTGTTTTCACGATCACAGTGGATCAAGTCCAGGTCAATTTACTAATCTGGTAGAAGCTCAAAAACGGCGAAGAGTATACCTTCCCCGAAAGAAACGTGAGGAATCACAACGGGATTCACACTATAACAAGTCAAACACACTTTTTTCCTAAATAAATTAAGGAAAGAAACATTCGTAATGAAGATTTTCAAGTGTATAAAAAATAATTACTTGATAGTCTGCAACAAGACAAGGAAAAACTACAAGATATTGAATGTCAAACTAGAAATCATAATGATTATGAACTATGGTTAGAAGAAAGGTGAAAATGCTTGACAGCATCTAATTTTGGGCAAGTCTGCTACCGTCTTGCAGTAACTTACTGCGAGAATATAGTAAAATAATGTTTATATGCTGATCTATAACACCTAAACATTATATCATACGGAACAAACTGAACACAAAGCAATAGAAATATTAGAGGCGACTTTAAATGTTCTCGTTGAAAGACGTGGTTTCTTCACTGACCCAAAATGGGCATTCCTTAGTGCTACACCAGATAGTTTGCTCGGTAATGATGGGATAGTGAAGGTAAATTGTCCATCCTCAGCCGTTTGATGAGTCCAGAGGCTGCTACATTGCAACGTAAGGAGACCTTATGAAAAGCTAACAAATACAGAAAAGTAGACGCTTTTACTGATTATTTAAATTAGGACACCAGTTGAACCATGCACACGCGTGTAAAATATTGAACATGATGATCAATTATGGAAAAAAGAAATGATTGGCAAGCTAACATTATTTTATAAGGACTGTGAGCTTCCTGAATTTGGAGATCCTTGGTATTCACGCGCAATGCTTGTCCACAATCCTTCCTATATTGTGTTTGAGTAAGCGAAGCGATCTCAATACCAACCCAAAGCAAGGACCCAGATTTGTTTAGCTAAGAAAACCATGTGACTCGCTACTAAACAAACTCATCTAGCTTGTAAAATACTTTAATTCGAACATGGTGTATTTTAAAGTATGGTTTATTATGAATTGTAGTTATCTAATACTATAGTTAGTATTGGCAAAGTGTTTTCAATACTGGTCCCATCAATATTTCTAATCATTGGGATATTTAACAAAAATTTAGAACTCAATTGATGAAATTTGGTGTAGCAAAAAAAAAGTTTGTAGCAAATTAATGTAGGCTATTATATGCAATTCCCGTTTTTATTTTTTGTGTGCTAAATATTTAGTTTGGAGGGAAATGCTTTTCACACAACTTATGAAATTATTATAATTATTTGTGAACGCCACTTGTTTTGGGATTATTACTTTGGTTGAATATAAACTTTGTATGTCATGTGTGAAGCATGACTCGATCTCGCTGAACGAGTGTGATAGAGCTACATCTTGTTATGATTCTGATCAGATGCAATAGAAAAACAATTAACACTATCGATTTGACCATATAAGTAAAGAATATTATTATACATTTTAAAATAAGATAGTGGTAAATGTGGGTATCGCGTCTTTGTGTTGTGTTTATGATTAGACTTAGATTATTATAATTAATAAGTCTAGTATTTACTTTATTTTTAGCTGACAGATTTGGTAGTTCCTAATTTAAATGTAATGTAGCCTATTGTTTTATACATATTCTTACTGTGTAAAACTTGATTTTAATTGAAAATCGTGCTTTAAAAGCATTAAGGTACCTGGAATTCTGTTGGATCAATTAATATATGAGAAGTTAATTTTTTTGTTACACTCGGGACACTGTCTATTAGTGGTTTACTCTAATGGGGTAGGGATGAGAAAGATAGTTAAGAGGAAGTAAACTCGCATTTGCGCGGAGTGCAGATGGGAAAACCACAGTGATAAATCACTTGTGGAAAACCATTCTCAGTTCTCTTGGCCGAGATTCAAACCTCAACCTCCCCATCAACGGCGATCGGTTGATTGAGAGCCAACGACTCAACCCCTATACCACCACTGTGACTCTAGGAATCTTCACGAAATAAGTTTAATCAAGCTATCTTTTGTTCCACTTTGGGTGTTTTTAATTATTATGCTTTAACACTGGAAATTGGCTATATCATGGTTTAATCAAAAACGAAGAGAGGCTGAAGGACAATATTTACTGTAATGCAGTAGCAATTTTGAGGCCAGGGAAGGGGTAAAAAAAATGATAAATCATATGAGATAAAAAAGTTACAATAATAATAACTATTATTATTATATCCATACTACATTTATATATGAGAAACTTAAAAAAATACAAACCATTTACGCGCTACAGCCGTTGACATTTAGAAAAACCATAATACATCTCTAAACGATATATTTATCATAAAACAAACTTGTTATGTTTGTCTGTTTAGGTAATGTACCCTTATTTGTTTTTGTCTATGATATATTTGTGTGGATTGTAATCGCACAATATGGAGAAAATAAACTTTTTATGTTTGTTGCTTTAGGTAAAGTACCCTTATTTGTTTTTGTGTATAATATATTTATAGGTAAAGCAATTCTTGATTGAGGGCATCTCGTAATAGTAAAAATATAATTAAAATTGAATCACATCTGTCCGACACCTTAGTCTAGTCGATAGCGTGTCTGCCTAGTGGGCTAAGGGTACCGGCTTCAATTCCCGGCATGACCAAAAAATGTATCATTGTTGAAATGTGGGTTTCCTCTTTCACAGTGATAAATTAACGAGCGGGGACTGGATGTTTTGCTTGCCCTAGTCTTAAGTTAGATTACAAGACATATGAAGCTATGCCAGGCCTATTAAGCTGGTAGTGGATATTATATGACTTGAATAAAAAACTGACCCAGGCCACAGGCTGGAAACAGTAATTGTTGTATATAAAAAAACCACATCTAATTTTAGGACATGCATTACCACCCTTAAACAAAATGTTACCAAAACTTGCTAGTTATATTTCTGTGTGTACAGTAGAGTTCTTATTTTAATTGTGTTTGCTAAATTAATTATATTTTATATAAATACAAGAATTTACGTGTTCATTATTTGAAGACTTAATGGAGGGAAAAAATAAATAAACATTGTTTCCAAGCTAATCAAGTACATTTTGTTTTTATTATAATGGACACTGCCTTATTTTTTGGATGTTTTTATTTTACATTATTATTTAATCAAATTATTTATATAATGTAAATAACACAAAATATAATTAATAACCTTTCCAATTCTTTGAAAGGCTAGCCTGTGAAAAAAAAAAGCAATACATTGAATATGTTTCAGCTTTGTCTCTTGAAATGAATTACTATACTTTTAAATATAACACATATCCCCCCCCCACCTCCCCCTACCTGCACCCCTTTATCACCCTAAAACCAAACTAGCTGTCACTCACTCTCAAGGGCTCAGAGGCTAAATGGACCTAACCACCATTTGTGTTTAGTTTTCTTTAAAATTACGCCTTTTTGGTATATATTTTGTAGGGTGGTATAGTCAAATTGTAGTTATTCAAGTTATTTTTTATTATATTTATCTAATGGAGTATAAATGGGGAAGGTAGAATTTTAGAGGTAATCTACCCTCATTAACGTGGAGAGGGAATATAAAACCATTTATGAAAAGCCACTCTGAGTACACCCGACAGGTGTTCGAACCCCTATCTCTGCTTCATTGGCCCTTTAGTCTTTTTCGAGAGTGAAGCCAGGATCCAGGATCGATGTTGGAACGAAACATGAGTC
>CABFWB010004744.1:4909-54521 GCA_902151455.1 Timema bartmani | reverse complement strand
AACTAACAAACTCACATTCGCATTTATAATAGTTAGGATTATTATTATTGAAACTACAAATAATAGCTCTGTACTTATAGAACTAATAATTAAAATTTAACTTTTACTCTAGCTAAACTAGTCGAACTATTTTGCATCTTTTATGTGAAATATTTTAAATTTAACTGCAAGATGTAGTTCGCGTACGTTTGAACAAAATAAAATAACTGCTCATTTCATTTACAGAATCACTTTGAACTGTTCCCGTTTATTTATTTACTGTGAGTGTGACCATTTCTGTATTTTTGTTTTCTCGCTTCTGAGTAGAAAGTTATGCAATTATTCCAGATTAAATAAAACTGCTGTTAGGAAGGAAATAATGAAACGATTGCATTATTCTACTAAACTTGTTAAAAAAAAGCGTTTTATATCCTCCAAGTTATTTTGCTCGCTAAATTTCTACACAATTTGTAGGCCTCGAGTGTAATAATTTGTTGAAACCAAACACTCATTGCTAAGATTACTATTCTTAAATTATTAAGTTTTAAGTTTTTGTAAGGATGTATAAAAATAGACATAGTCAAAGCCACTTTAGATTTTCAATATATTTTTGTAAATTCAAGTTTAACCCTTTAATATTGCCGATAAAAACCTAAGCATTACAATAATATGTCTTTAGTTTGTAATAGTTAATCAGGGTATAATCTTGCCATTTGCCAAACATTTTATTTGACTAGGGAGTTTAAGTTATAAAGTTAAAAATGGCGCTCTGCTGTGCTAGTAAGTTATACTAGGAAATTGTAACTTAATTTAAATATTGTTTTATTCCCGTTAATTAAAACCACATACGATGTTTTCTATATTCATATGAAGTATTTTTTCTATTATTAACTAATATGTGTAAAGTATAAATTCTAATAAACTTCTTTGCACCCGGTATAGGCCATGCCAAAATACAACGCTTTTATCTTCTAGGCATGATTTAGATTTATAATTTATTTAAATAACTAAATGGAAACTTTTACTTTATTAATTCCACATATGCTATGATAGATATATTGACGTTTACATTAATATTTATGTTTTAATTCTTGCATTAGCATTGATTATTATTTTTATTTTTTTGAAACAACATTTGGAGGTCCTAACTAAACCACCCTCCAAGAACTTTGCATTACGAAATATGGGTGATTAATAATATGTGAAAGTGTTTTGAGTAGAATTATTCTGAATGTCAAAAACATGTTTTCTTAGTTATATAGGGCCAAACAATTTGAAGGTTTAAATAAACACGTCTTTCCAGAGGACATTCCGGTGGATTATTTGTTTAAGTTTAGAAAAAATTACACCTCGACAGGAATTTGAACCCAAGCCTCCAGCTCTACCAACTGATGTTTCCGACATCTTCTCCAAGTCAAGGTTTTATATCATAGTTGGGTATAGTATGTTTTGTCCGTCCCATTTTTGGCCATTTCATTTTTTAAATATCAAAAATATTGATATCAGCTGTACTTNTAAATTACAGTAATTAAGAAAAGGTTTTACTCACCCAAGCAATGGCAATTTTTCAGCCACTCTAGAATTATTTTGACACATTACATTAAACCCCAAACAAATTATACTGTCTTTACGAAGGCATAAACACCTTTTACAACAACCACAATTGACTTTACTTTGTAGTAAATTTAACTTAAAGTAATTCGACTCAAAGGTGATCACAATTATCCATAATGACTAAATTATAGACTAAGTGAAACATACCTAATATTGATGATGACATAGAAATAACACAACTACACTAGTTTATATAATTTAGGCCTATTATGACACCCAACCCAGATTAACCTAACCTTTCATTAATATGACTTTGCCAGCCCAGCTTAACCTAACCTTTCATGTGTTTGTAAATTAAATTTATAATTATAGATAAACTATTCAATGCAATAATTAAACATGGACGGTGCACATTATACAAACACGTCATTGCCATTTTAGTGCTCACTGCGCAAGATCACAAACTGAAATACAAAGCTTCATGGGATGATGTTATCCATCCAGTGTGCAGAATCAGAGGAAAGTCGTACATCATCGTTAATTTTACATTTTAAAAGTGATTTGGGCGATGTGCTATTGAGTTTTATTTAATTATAATATTAAATAAAAGTGTAAGAAGTTTCTCAATCTTGGTGTCGTTCAACGCTACATACTATAGGGTGCATAATCAAGTGGTTAAAATATCTAAACATTTTACCATTACAAAGAAAAAGAGCCTTAAATGGGACGGATAAAACTTACTAGACCCACACAGCTGAATTACACTTTGAAATGGAAGAAATGTCAGATTACTCATTTGGTAGGGTACCCATCACGTAAAGCTGGAAATCTGGGTTTAAATCTCTGGATGTCGTTTTTCTATATTCACACAAATATTAAGATTGTAAATTTTTCAGTTTTGATACTGCCTTATATTGATTACTGTAACCATGTATACAATCACTTAACAGAGGAACTATCTAATCGACTACAACACTAACTAAACCAATGTTTCTGTTTCATTTACAATCAAAAATACTTCGACCATGTAACACCATACTTTAAAAAACTGGAATGGTTATGACTAAAAGAGTGACGTTCATTTCACTCTCTTACTTTAGCTTTCAAAATTCTTAACTCATCATCTCTGCAGTATCTCTCATACCATTTTCAGTTCATGAAAAAAACATCGGCTTAGTAAATGTGCTAGCAATTCTTCCGTTCTCTCTATACCCTTACAGACATCCTGGTCCAACTCCCATTCCCTCACTTGCGACATCTCAGGCATGGAATGAGCTACCTATCAACACTAGGAACTTGACTATGCTAACTGCTTTAAAAAAAGAACCATATTAACTCATTAAAATAACTTAACTTCGAGCTTTTGGTCTTTGGTAGCTGAGAAGCTAAGCTGGATAAATGTGTGTGTGTATCTCTTTGTCTGAAATTAATTGTTTGTAATGAAACACATCAATATAAATTTTTTAGTATGGAGGATTTGTTAATTTAGTGAATAATAATGTTGTATGAATGAGATAAAATTTGTAATAATTTATCATTTAATAATGTTTGTCAATGTGGTTGGTTTAAACTTATTTTCTAATTGTTTAGTTTTTAAGATCTATTTTATTTAGCTATCTCTTTTAAGTTAAAAATATTTCTTGATTATAATTTTTGTAGCCTGGTTAAGTGTAAGACAAGGTGTAACACCTTAAATTCGCCAGCATAAATAAAGACATTTAAAATAAAATAAAATGACATTCTAAAATATTAAAAATATAGGGCCTACTCACCTAAGTCACGGGATGAGACTTGGCCATAATCTGTAACATTGGCTTAAATGTCCATATAAACCTCTAGGGCTTATCTATAGCCCAGAGGCTACCAAAATTTTTAGGGTCATAGCACCCTTAGTGTATTGCTAAGTTTTTCATGACGATCCTAGATAAAAAGAAATACCAAACAGTTTCGTCTAGACCCTAACAACTTTTTTTTTGTCCTAGAAGCTGTTTGAACAATAATAAATATAGGCCTACATTAAAAAAATGTCACTAGTATTAAATAGCCACAATTATCTACTAATGGGATGTTATATCCTGCGATGCTGCTATAGCCTAATATTCAAAATCTAAATTTTTCAACATCTTTTATTTAAACTACACGAAGTAATTGTATTATATTTGAAAGAAGGTAGGCTACAGAAAAGGGGGGATAGAAACATGGAAGGAACAAACACAATATGGCTTTTACAATGAAAAGAAAAACACAGTTTCACACTTTACATTGCTGCCATTGGACAAAGCTGGTAACAACTGCCTTTTGAAGGAAATAGATAGTTATTGAACAATCCCAAGTAAACTGTTGCACATATCAATTATAACTGGGAACCTCACAAAGTAACCAAATAGGATATGGGTATAGTATTTTAAGATATTTAGCCCACACTAATATATATTTTAGCACCTTTATATATTATAAATGAACACAACAATATTTGAGAAATACCAATACAAATATTATTTGTGTTTAGATTTTACAGTATTTAACGGGAAAGTTGCGCTTAATATTGTCAAACATTTTATTATTTTTATTTGTTAAATATACATGATCCAGATAGCATTGCTAGGAACATGTTTTTCAAATCCTTTAAATAAGATAAAACACCATCCCAACTAACTTAACATAATTTATTCTTTCACCTATCAACAAATAAAAAAAACACCTTCGATGGCCACGTGGTCTCACACGCTACTCTCGTGTTGGACTAGACTGCCGAAGATGGGAGATCGTGGTTCGATCCCAGTCGGGTGCACTGAGGGCAGTTTTTCCTAAATGGCTTTCCCTCTCCTTCAATGCAAATGTGGGTGCACTACCCTCTCAAACCTTCCTGAACCCTAAAACTGTTAGTGTAATCAGTACATAGGCGTACAACCCAAACGGGTACTAAGATGTGGTGCTTAAAGAATAGTTAGGTAAGAATGGGTAATATCTTATTAACATCAAGTAGGTAGTAGATATTACAGTACACTCGAACTGGATTGAACCTCGACCTCCTTGTCATCGGCAGTCTAGTCTATTACAAGAGTAGTGTCTTAGACCATGCGGCCACTGAAGCGGAAGAAACAATCTTTATGTATTGATTGTTAATGTATGTTGGTATCATATTTCTTACATTCAGATGAATTGTAGGTAACTAGGTATTAGCCCCAATGTTGGTATTCTAAACTATAATTGCACATTCACTTTGACTTGACACTCATGTGCTGGGAATAAGAGAAATATATCAAACATTGTAGAAATTAACCTTATAATTTGCCGCCTCTTAATGAAAGCAACCAAACATAGTGTTTAAATTATGTACTTGAAGTACTTGTAATGATACTGTTTTGGGCCCCTCTTACTTATCTGAAAATCATGGATGTTCAAGTATAATTTTTATCTTTTAAACTAAAGAACCGTATGTAATTTTTCCTTTTAATACTTCATCCATGGATGACTAGGCAAAATTGAACAATTTAATTTCAGTACAAGATTCTAAATCTAAATTATATCTTTATTATTAATATTATTTTAAGTGATTTTATTTTATTTCAATATGTTTTAAGCCCATAAGGCATTTTCAGAATTAAATTCAAATATACTACGTTTTAAATCTTTTCTTTGTTTAAAAACTTATTTCGTTCTACTTAAAAACCTGGTGATGAGTTGGCTACCTTTTACCCAATAGGAAGCTACCCTTCACAACATCAGGTTGTCAAGAGTTCTCCTATTAGTTGGTTTTAACACTGAAGACAAGGGATAGGTCATATATAAGGGGCTGGAGCAGCTTGTGTGTTTAACAATCTCTATCTCAATCTATAGCAAGCTCTGGTACTAATTTCCACAGAAATAACTAATAAGTAATCCTACGGTGGGCTAGGCATATAATTGGATCATCACATAGCCGTGTGATAGGTTGCATAAGATAAAAATGCAATCAAAATACAACCTAAGAATTTGATTTGCTTGACAAAATTTTCTTCAAAGAAATTTGACATGTTTTATATTTGAGACACCTGATTCGGGAGCTGCATGATCTAAGACATCACTCTCATATTAACTAGACTGCTGATGACAGGGAGATTTGGGTTTGAATCCCCGTCAGGTTTACAGAGAGTGGTTTTTCCAAAATGGTTTTCCTCACAAATGGGTGTACACATCCTCTAAATTTAACTTTAATCATCCCTAATTCATTAGCATAATTAGTACATATATATAATATATATCTATATACATGTAACCTGAACAGTTAAAAAGATGAAGTGCTAAAAAAAATTGAGACTGATTAAGCTTAAAGTAATTTAAATTAAAGCATAGCCTACTGAGGCTAGACAATAAAATGTAAGAAGAGACCACAAATGTTTTGTTGTTTATGAATTATACCACACCCCATGAACTGTATCAACTTTGCTTGCGATTTGATTGATTGCCAGAAACATGTGGTACACTTCACTTCACTTCACTTTACTTCTCTTCATCACATAACATGAACATTTATCTCATGGACAACTTTCCATTAGGTCTAAGTTATGTGCATTCTAATGGCTAGCACATAAAAACGTAAAGGGAATGTTTACATTTGTCTTCCCAAATTGTTCATTAAATTGATCATGATCACGGAATTCACTATATTATCCTTTAATGCAATGAGCTTTTCACTTAATTAAACATGTCTTATAGAGCCAACATGAGACACGTCACTATATTTCAATAACTATTGTGCACAAGTGCTTTTCGGAAGTAGGCCTATGTAATGCTGTGCCAACAAAGTTAATGACAGCGTATATAGCTAAATTGTAAAATATCAGTCCACTTAGTGACAGTGGGAAGGGGCTTAGGGGAGGAATTAAAAAATGGGAGATTTTTGAGGGGCTTGTACCATCAAGCCAAATGTGATTTGGGGCTTCTCCTCCAGTATAATTTGGTTTGAAAGTTAGATGCCCCTTGAAGCTATTTGCAGTAGGGATCGGTACATTTTTGAAAACTATATTTATCTAGAAGATATTTAGATTGTTCATTACCTGGAATTATGAAAATTAGTTGCCTATAGACGTTATTTGACACTAAGTCCTGTAAGTTTATATTGTATTTCAGAAAATTAATAAAATAACCCACTATTTAAGTTTAGGTCTTAATCATTTTAATAATTCATTGTTCTTAATTAGGGATTGACATGGCATTCCCCCAAAATGGAGATAAAACTAATTACTTTAGCCTAAATTTGTCAATTTATTGGATTAGATTTTTGATAAAATTATATATATGAGCATAAAACTACAAAATTAAAAATATAGGCCTATCTATTAAAAGGAAGGTCCTGTTTTGGCTTTAATAGATTTATCCAAAACACAAAGGGGTGGGATCAGGTTATTGAATAAGCAAACAACTGATAACATTAAGTCCTTTCTATAAAGGGGAAGAGACTAGGTATTAAATGTTTCTGGCACAATAAAATTACATAGTCATTTTACAATAAAACTTGTGGAATAGCTGGTTTTCAACCCAAAGTTGAGAACAATACAGTAACTTCATTAATATTCTGTATGGCAAACCATAAAAATGGCAACTCTCCTTTAGGATCTATATACCATAAAGTTTTTAAATAACCTATCCTATGTAGGACTACAATGGGAGTAGACTAATCAATTTATATTTATTTTTCTAATGCTATTAAATGTTCATATTAACAGTTATTAAAAACTATATTTGGTTATCACACCTCATCATTTTGTTTTAATGAATCAATACTTATTAGATTGAATATGAAATATTTTCAGTTTCAAATGAAGTTCCAGAACATCCTGTGGTATCACCTGTATCAGGATCCATATTTGAACGACGGCTAATTGAAAAGTACATAGTTGAGAATGGAGTGGACCCCATCATTGGTAAAGAGCTATCGGTGGATATGCTCATTGAAATTAAAAGTAAGTTTTTCTTTTAAATTAACTAATAAAAACGCTTATATCGTGTTAGAAATTTTACTCTAAGCTGACAGGAAAATAGGTTTAGAAGTGGACTCTGAGAAGTTTAGTACCTTCATGATCACACAGGGGACAAAAATTCAAAGACTACAGCAAACAACATAATTATCTTTTGGTAGGGTAGATATGAGTTTAAATATTTAAGAACAATTTTTCTGACACCTTAGCTCAGTTGGTAGCATGTCTCTCTTCTAGCTTAAGGGTCCCAGATTCGATTCCTTGCATGGCCAAAAATTTATAATTAGCTGAAATGGGTTGCGATGAATTAACAGCCGGGGGCTGGATGTTGTATGTGTTAAAAATTTAATTTAGTTTATAAGTTGTGTCCTGATATAATCATTTGGTTCAGAAAGTACACATTAAATACCTCAAATAAATGAAATGGTATTGAAAGACAATTTTTACTAGCAATATCAATATTAGAATGGAAATTAGGAAAGGCATATATAGTCAATAAATTCATGAACTACTACTCGGTCATCAAGTTGTTAACATCTCGCCTGTTGTCAAGAAATGTAAAACTCAAGAATATACCAAACAATATTATTAGTTTATTACTGGTTGCTATGTCAAGTTGTGAAACATCGTCTCCTACCTTACATGACAATAAGAAATGTAGGTTGTTAAAAACAAAGTAGTCCTATTTGGAAAGTATTTGTTCCAAAAAGGGTTGAAAAAGGGGAGAATGTTACATAATGGTGAGTTACACACCCTATACTCATCACCAGACATTGTTAGGGTAATCAAATCTTTCCGGCTATGGTGGGAAATAGAATGAAACAAACTAGAACCGAGTTCAAGGTATTGATTGGCAAACCCAATGGGAAGATACCAGTGTGAAGACCTAGATGCAGATGGGAGGGTAACATTAGAATGAAAGATCTACCCGATGTAATGAGGTGGGTTGAATAGAACTAGCTCAATATAGGGATAGGTGGTGTACTTTTTTTAAATGCGGCAATGAACTTTGGAGTTCTTCATACCATAGATTAAGTAATGAAAGATTTTTAAAGACATTTATAATATGCATGAAATTTGTTTATTAAGTTAGTGGTCTATGTTGTCAAGCTATAAAATACTTTATAATAAGATTGAAAAGTGAGAACTTAGGATATTTTCAAATGAGTTGAAAAGTGATACCTGGAATTGAATCTTGGACTTAGGACTTTGCACACCATTGCCTACCACTGATTTATCCAAATTTGTCATTTGCTCAAGGTCACTATTTAAGGTGTGAATTTATTTTAAATTAGCCGACACCTTAGCACAGTCAGTAGTGTGTCTGTCTACTGAGGTATGGGTCACATGTTTGATTCTTGGCATGGCAGAAAAATTTATCATTGGTGAAATGTGGGTTTACCCTTTCACAGTGATGAATTTACGGCAGGGGACTGAATGTTGTGCCTGTCCTAGTCTTAAGTTAGATCATAGGGCATATGAAGCTATGACAGGCCTAGCCAGCTGGTAGTGGAATATATATGGCTTGAATAAAAAACTGACTCAGGTCAGGCTGGAAACAGTAATGGATGTAAAGCTAATATTAAATGTAGGCTATTGCTCATGATTGTGAGACCATTAATTTTAACTACATCGATGTTGGTACTTTTACTACTTTTTGACTATCTGCAATCATCATGACCTTACGGACTAGACTTTGACTTTTGTGAGACTTGTTCTAATTTATTAACCATTCTGGTTTGATCCACGGATATAAGCTTATGCATTTTAATATAATGAATTGTTATGTTCTCAATGTGAGATGGACTACCTACCATACATAGGCTTGAATTTGTATTTACAGCCACGCCCATTGTGAAGCCCAAGCCACCATCAGCCACAAGCATACCGGCCATCTTGAAAACTCTCCAGGATGAATGGGATGCCGTGATGCTGCACAGCTTCACACAAAGACAACAGTTGCAGACAGCGCGGCAAGAGCTTAGGTGAGCCATATTAATTGAAACTTAATTAATAACGGATTGTATTTGAAGGATATTATTGCTGCTCTGTTAGATAAGGCAGTGAGAACATTTTAAAATAGTAACCATATCTTACCTAATATGTGATATTTTAGTAAGTTTGCAAATGAAGGGTACAAGGGAAAAAGGGGTAAAGTCTACTTTTAACTCAAATTGAGTTAGTGCTGCCATCTGTTAGACAATCATGAGACCTTTATAATTCACTTTATAATATGGTTAAATTAATCTAAAAACAGTATTTTCTGGGGTCTATATGTGGTTTAAGATATAAAGGTTGTTGTACTGGAAAATGTGTCTAATGGTACTTTCCTCCTTTTTCCCTGGTACCCTTACTGTGTTATCTTATAAAATGGTCAAAGTTAGGATATACCAATAAAGTCATAGAACAACATACTTCAGTATTTAGAGTCGAATAAGTCTTAATCAAATGGGGCAACACTGCACAAGCCCTACAACCACATCACTGCAGCAAAGAATAGAGAAAGCTACATGTAAGTTTGGCATTCTCTTGAGGAACATTTGATGTGTGTTCACATTAGCAAGCCGCTACCTCTAACAGACCAAAGTCAATTTTTTAATGGCTCGTTTTAATTTGATTTTATATTTTAAAAAGGCAGGCTTATTTGTACAATGGCTCTTTTGTGATAGGTTCATAATTAGTCTTCCCCTGGGAAATCAGGCCATGTGCTATGTCTAAGCTCAATCCCAAGCACTGGGATGTATCGCAGAAGAGTGATTGTCTAAATCAGGCTTACCCAAACTTCTTAATCAAACGTGAAATTGGTTTAAAGCCATTGAAAAAGTTGATTTGTACATTAGGGGTGTGCGAAGTCCATTTTTTTCAATTCGAAATGAACTCAAATCGAATATATGATATATTCTCAAAGTGGAATTGAAGTTCGTATATTTTTTGTTAGTCATTTTACACTTGAAAAAATGTTATGTTGTGGTTATTTATATAACTTTTTGCACTAAATTATATGGATGATGTTTTATTGCACAATTGTTTGTAATATTTTGTTTCAATCTGATAAATCAAGCCATCATCACAGCATGCAATTCAAGTACTTTGATTTTCACCATATGAATATTAATTTTTAATGTACAAAACAGCTCAGAATGGCAGTAATTGAACATAAATTGATAATTTTAGCTGTCATTATTTATTGGCGAAGCTTCGAAGCCAAAATTTTTTCGAAGTGAAGTCGAAGCTAATATTTGTTTCGAAGCCAAGTCAAAGTTTCGAAGCTTTGCACACTCCTATTATACATTATACATATATTGTGCAAGAAAATCATTAAATGTTCTAGTGAGTGGCTTAGAAAGTAGAGTTTGTTTTTGGCATATTTGTAATGATGAGCTGCATACCCTGTACTCATCACCAGACATTGTTAGGGTAATAAAATTTCGCAGGTCACGGTGGGCAGGTCATGCAGCACGAATGGGAGTATCTAGAACCTCGTTCAAAGTATTGAATGGCAAACCCAATGGGAAAAGACCATTGGGAAGACCCAGACGCAAATGGGAGGATAACATTTGGATAGACCTGAGAGAGATAGGGTGTAATGAGATAGACCGGATAGATTTAGATCAAGATAGGGAAAGGTGGCGTACTTTTGTTAATGCGGTAATGAACTTTCGAGTTCCTAATGCCAGAGTTAAAAAATACATCTGCTGTTTGAGAACATATTCCTTCCAAAGTTCTGCTGGTATTACCACACCTTGGCAATAAACACATTCCTCACAAGCTACAACAAAAAATAAATTAAATCAGTTCCAACTGCTAACAGTTATGGTGCCTGTGCAATGAGTGCACAAGGTGTACATAATTCCTATATAATTACAGAAGGGAATATAGTTCTGTATTAGGCTTTGCCATTAAAACATTATTTGTTTTACTCCATCCTTATTATTTGTTTTTAGTCACGCATTGTACCAGCATGATGCAGCATGCCGTGTAATTGCTCGATTAACCAAGGAAGTGACAGCGGCTCGTGAAGCCTTGGCCACTCTCAAACCACAAGCTGGAATCACCACCAACCCTGCGGGCATCCCTCAGCCGGTAAGTTCTTCATCACATTCAACATTTAGTTATGTTTTCATTTTATTACTACTGGCATGGTTAGATTAAAATAGAAGGCTTGGATTTTAATGTATTAAATATTTTATTGATAAACGTTATAAATCTTGCATAGGGCCTATGATAAACTTATTGAAAGATTAGAGAAATGTCCTTTGCTTTTGCTCTACAAACTGACTATGGTATTCAGCCTAAAATCAACTGGTAAATAAAGGAAATTGAAGATAGGTTTTCAAAGGTTTTTAGCAGACTAAATAGCAAAGAAAAGTCAGGATACTTGCTAAGCCATGAAATAATTAGATAAAAACCAACATCGGTGGTCATATGGTCTAACGATTCACTCTCCTGTTAGACTAGATTACCGGTGACCGTGTGTGTGTGTTTGGAATTCCAATTGGGTGTACTTAATGTGATTTTTCCTTAATGGCTTCCCATTTTACCTCCACATAAATATGGGTATATTTCCTCTAAAATATTACTTTTCTCGACCTATACATTTGACGTAATCATTGTATGTGTATAACCCAAACAAGTACCAAGATGTGAGGAAAATATTAAACTAAAGTTTAGGTCATTTGTAAGTCTGGACTGTTCACATAATCATCAAAGTTTAAATTTTTTCCCAGAATCGGCTTTTATGAAACCTTGGGTAATCCTTGACAGATGTAGCACCTTTGGGGACTCCACATAGCTATTGTGAGATATCTATAACTATATAAGTTGTTTTGGTGTATAGGGCTTACTCTGTACCCATTGTCATATATGCAGCAGAAACACAGACATTGAATGTAGGAATGACTAGGAAAGTGGAGGCCATGGGAATGGCGTTTGTGACGCACATGTTATCCGTTATGAAAAGAAACAAGATAAGGATTGAAGTTATCCAGGAAAGAGAGGGGATACAGATAGTACATGAGATAGTAGAGGAAGCAAGACTGAGTTGGTATAGGGATGTAATGAGTATGGAAAAGGAGAAGGTGCCAAAGAAAATGGAGATGAAGTATGTACGAAAAAGACTGACCGCAAGGAAGGCCAAGAAAGAGATGGGAGTGGCAGATAACAAAGTGTGTGAGAGAAGAATGGAAGCAATTAAAGGAGGAAGAATGATGGAAGGATAGAGGTATATGGAGGCATTTTACTCAACTTTCTCGCCCACAGCCTGGAAACAATTGATGATGATGATTCTTAATCATCGCAACATATAGTGTATGCTCTTTACTGCTTAAATTTACCTAGTATATTGCGAGAGTGACATCTTAGACCATACGACCATCAAAGTGGGTCAAGTTTCAGTTCCTCGCCAACCTTTTCAAATATGTTACCACCCATTTTTTTTTTCTACTCTTGTTTTTTCTTGTGTTCTACTATGAAAGTGATAAGAAGATCAAAGTGGGAAGAGATTATGAAGAAATGAAAAGTTTATTAAGTTTTTTCAAGGCTTAACATTTACTATCCTTACTTATCACTTGCATTAAATTATTTTACAGTGTTTTCAGACTCTTTTCTTAAAGACATAAGGTGTTTATTTGTTTTTATACAAAAAACTGGCTATCTTTTCAACCCTGCTTTCTATGTGTACATGTTGCTATATTGTAGTTAATTCTTTGTTTATGTTCAGGCAATTGCGGTGGAGGCCGGCGGTGTGGCTAACCAGCCCACTGAGCAGGCAGGCATGACTGCAGATGTAATCCAGAAGCTGCAAGACAAGGCGACTGTCCTCACACAGGAGCGCAAGAAGAGGGGCAGGACCGTGCCAGAAGACTTGGTGTCACAAGACACACTCCGTACTTTCCACACTCTCGCTTCACATCCTGTGAGTGCATCTCCCCTCACTTTGCTTCATTTATTTATTCAACAAGTTCTCTGTAAACATTTCCTCTAACTTACTATATTGCTACACACTAAATACTCAAGATGGGGTGCTAGTGAGCGTGAGTTTAGGGAAGTATTTTTGAAGTTTTTACAGCATAAACATTTTTGGCCAAAATAAATCAAATATTTCTTCTATAGAAACATATAGTTTAGTTTTCTGCACATGATAATCTCAACAGTCCTTGAATATCTGTTAGATGTGTCCTGGAATTTAATGACAACTTTTTCTATTAATTTAAAAAGTTTGTCACATATGCCACCATGCTCATGACAGATATTCAAAAACTGTTGATATTAGCACGTGCAGAAAGCTAAACTCTATGTTTCTATAGAAGAAAAATTTGATTTATTTTGTTCAAAAAATGTATATGCTATAAAAACTGTAAAATTAGCGCACTAAATTCGCGCTCACTAGCACCCAACCTTAACACAAGTTCCACCATTTTTAGCATTTTTGTATTAATGTTTTTAGTTAATATAGTCATCAAATTTCACCAAAAGTATTTGGATAATTTTTTCATCCAAGCTTTTTTTATGTTAGCAATAATTTCACAAATTGGCAATTTCACAGATAATGACTTATGCTGTATCAAACTTTTCTTAGATATATATAAATATATATATATACATATAAAATGTATATATACATATAAAATATATATTACATATAAAATATATATATATACATACAAAATATATATATACTTATAAAATAAAGTTGGTTCAAATCCACTATTTTACTAATCTAGATTTCCAATTTACCTTTGAATCTGAATCCAAAATTTGAATCTGCTTCTTGGAAAAAATTATGAACATAATTGGAACTATACATATAAAAGAATAATATAAAACACGAATTGTAACTAAATATTAACATTCTTTTTTACAATCCATTCATTATTTAACATTCATACATTCAGTTAAGTGTCAAATTACTGGTCTGAGACCTGGTAACTAAGTTCATCTTACGATTATCATAATTGGTTTTGAGTCACCAATAAACAGTATTAGAGCTCTTAAAACAAATTTCACTTAATTTTTTTTTAATCTGAGTGTCTAATCTTTGAATATCGAACATCTTTAAAGACTTGATGGTCCCACCCATATATAGATTTTTTGTTATTTTGCACCGCGTCTTACTACCCGTTCCGTGGAAAACCATTAGGAAAGAACACCCCCAGTTCACCCGACCGAGATTCAAACCTCGATCTTCCCGTTCTCGGCAGTCTAGCTCAACACAAAACTGATGCGTTAGCCAACTACGCCACCGAGGCGGGTTATAGAATTATTCATTAAAGCATTATTGTTCTTTGTCATAAGTCAATCCCTTTAAAATTGCAAATTTTCAGGCATAGATATAGTTGGCTTGGTAAAAATAACACACTATAGACAGCATTATGAATAACTGAAAGTGATTCTAACATTTTCATTTTTAAGGTATATAAAAAAATCTTGTAAACATTTTCTTATTTTAACTCTAGGGGTGTGTGAAGTCCACTTTTTTGGTTCGAAGCAAAGTTCGAATATTTTTCTATTTAATTTTGAGTAAAAATATTATGTTGAAATTAAGTATATTTATCTAACATCAAACTAAAATAATATTAGGCCTACATTAATTTTTTTCTTAATACTAATATTTGTAGCTTATTGCCAACATATAAATGTTATATTCACTTTACCTTTGTATTAAAAATACTTTATGTGAACACTATACAGCCTGAACGAGTAGTTAAAAAATATGCATTTGCTTTAACATCATTGGATTTTCCCTGCATGGTGTTTTACTAACCTTTCACATACAAGATACAAATTAACAAAACACAAGAGTTAATGGACATTAGAGAACAAAAACAAAGTTATAGAAAAATATGAGTTTAAGTTAATTCGGCAGGTGTGTTAATAGGTTTGAGAAGTCCAGTGTTATACAATTTTAGTTTTTCTGTTTTACAAATTATCAAGGAAACTTTTGATTTTATAAATCCATTTAAATCTTACCATGTGAATTACTAAAAAATACGTGGTTCTGATTTTGAAAGAGCCTATATAGCCAATATTGAAAATAACACGACCTTGATGATAATAATTTTAGTCATAAATTAATTCTTCATGTAATCTTTATAAAATAAGCAATTTTTTATAGATTTTATTTAATTTTACTTTTAGTCAAATAGTTAAGACTTTATCTAAATTAACGACAATTTTCGTTTATTAGTAGGCCTATTCACTATTTGCCTACATTAAAAAAAAATAATTAAGAAATGTGATTGTCATATTCCTCGCACATGTGCTCATTTATTATCTCTCAAGTCTGCCACTAGCCTACACATTAATAGGAATTTGAATTGAACATACTGATTCATGTAGTAAACAACTGAAATGGCTGCGTGTGTGAACTTTAGAATATTAAAAAAAATATTCTCAATATTCAAGAAACACTTCAAAAATTTAATTAAACATACTGAAAATAAAAAAAAGCTTTCATTATTTATTTTAATATACACTTTCAAGAGGAATAAATTCATCTTCAGTTGATATCATTCGATGTTTGTGATTAAGGCAGTTAGAGGTTTAATGTTATGGTTACCTTGAAATTCAAAGTGTTATGGAAATTTTCAAAGTTCGTAAAAAAAAAAAAAAAGCAAACTTGTTCTAATATGCAAAACAATAAAAATATATTTTATTTCTTGAGGTAATTTCAGTTCATTTCTATTTGATGTAAAATATAAGTGTAATATAATCACTAGACCTTGAATACTAGACAAAGCTTCGAATAGCTGCCGAATTCAAACGTGGGTTCGAATCTAATAGTTGCGAAGTACACCAAGATTCACTTCGGCTTCAAATTTGTCGAAGCTTCGCACACCCCTATTTAATTCCGACGAATTTTCTAAAAGTCTAGTCAAATAAAATGGTAGACGTGTTCTTACATAGCGTGAGTGACAAAAATATCACTCAAAGGACATGTACACTTTGTTAATCGTGAAAGGTAGCAGTCTTTCCTTGATGGATTACACTATGGCTCTATCATTAAGATATGCCATAGTGGAAACATGCTAGGTAAGCTTGCTACCTTTCAGGGTAGACCGGGTGTACATATTCCAATGATTAAAAAAGATATATTTAATAAAGAACTAAAAGAATATAACCTAGATTATCTTTGTGGAGCTTTACTTGTTATAGGAATCTAGTAGAACACAATATTTATGCAAATACACAAGCTTTTAAAGCTATCCTTTTTCATAAACAGCTTTATAAGTTAAAGGGCATTGGTCTCAAACTACAATATTATTAGATGTGCCAGATTCACAAACTCTGTGCGTGTTGCGGTTTATAGCCTATAAAACATAGGCCCTATTTGTTTAGTATTTTCTGTTATATTAGCCTATGCCTTACTACCTGCATGGCCTATTCTAATTTTGATGCCTTACTAGTTACGACCTATGTGGCCTATACTCATTTTGATCGTACTAGCAGTTTAGGAAGCTACAATTTAGCAGAAATGTAACCACAGCTGTGTAGAGGGGGAGTGGAAAACTACCTTCAGTAAACCTTGCTAGTATTCAAACCTCAACATAGTTCTTAGTGTTTTTTAAAATCAAATATTATATATTATACACTATGTAGAAACATTAATGGTTATTTTATCATGCACTCCTCTTCTAAAGTGACTAATAAAATAATTTATAAATAATACTAAATGATAAACAAAGTTAAAATTATAGGATTATCCATTCATTACTGACATAATAAAAACCTTACTAACTCTTCTTGTTATTTGGAAGGATGTGTTAATTTGTATTTAATAAATTTGAAAACAAATTGGAAATGGTTTCATTTAAAAAAATTTCACTCCCCTTCATAACCATCACTACAACTTTAATTAAAATCTTGACACCCCTTCACAAAAAAATACCCTGAATACAACCCTGCTATCTCATCAAGTTACAGTGAGAATACTGCTAGATGTTACCTGAAGAGGGTAGTTTTATGTATTTTACCTGTCTTTCTTGTTGCAAAACAATACAACTCACTAATATAGGTGGGATTGAAACACTCAGCAAAACAGAACAATTCTCACTGAACTATGCTTTAAAACAACAAGAAATAAACAGAAAACTATTGTGTATGTATGAGAGTATGGGCCAGATAGTAATGTAAAAGTGTTACACACAAGTGGTCTATTTATTTTATTTTTTCAGGGCCTTCATAGTGCGAGCATTCCTGGAATATTGTCACTTGACATTCATGGTGCAGATACCAGCAAAATTTTGACTGGAGGCAATGATCGTAATGCAACCGTATTCAACAAAGACACAGAGCAAGTAGTGGCCATCCTCAAGGGACATACCAAGAAGGTCACTAGGGTCATCTACCATCCAGATGAGGTAAAATACTTTATTAGTATAGATACCCAGGCCAATTACTAGACTACTAGCCCACTATTGCAGAAGTATTATATAATTTAGGGGTGAGGTGTCAAGACATGAATTTTTAAGTTAGCATGTTTACAGTTAAACACTCCACACAGGGTGCACTTTTAAATGTGTGACTTTTCTTCAGTTGCAGTGAGGGACAGCAGAGCAGGTTTGTTATAATTTTACCCAACCCAAAAAAAAAAACACCCCTTATTAAATTTTGCATACAAAAGAATTGTCTAATAAATTTTTGAAAAAGGTTAGTCATTCTGTTGAAAATCTTTTGGTTCAAACCCAATAATAATACATTAATTTGTATATAGTGCTATACACAAGTTTTGAAATTACAGATTTTATACAATAGACTAAGCTATAAAATATGTTTTACTTGTTTGAATAAAATAATATGGTCAATTAGCAACTCACTTGGGATAATATAATTTTAAGGTACATACAGTGTAATAATGCCAGGCCCTAGAAATAATACTTTGTCATAAAAGCAAATGAGATAACAAAAGTTATAACCTTTTATCTTTAATTAAACCACAAAAAACAAACAATAAAACCCAATATAACCCAACTGGGTTGGTTTTTTCAACCCTGGACAGAAGGGCCTTGCCCATAATGCCAAACTTTATATAAATACTGTCCTTTGTACAAATGCTTAGCCACGAGATCACTAGTAATACTGTATTTACCCAAATCCAAGACGACCCTGAATCTAAGACGCCCCCCAGTTTTTTAGTGGTTCTGGATAGATTTTTTGTAAGTGGTATTTATTTTTTCTCGAGTGAAGAAAATAATAATTATGGTAAACTTATTTTGTAATGTAAATAATTTTTTTTTATTTAAAAAACAAAACACCTATGTTGACTTAAAAGAATTGCTAAGGAATTTACTTTTTTGTCTCAAATATTGCTTTTGAATACGAAGGTTAGTTTTGAAAAAGTTCATAAAAACAATGAGAAGTTAATTTTTATTATGACAAATGATAATCGTTAGTGAAAAGCCAAGTGTCATACAAACCCTACTCCCCTTAAATACAGCATAGGACTCGACTATTAACACGCCAGCTTCAAAAATGTGACACTTTCACTTTCAAAATGATATACAGAAAATAAAATAATATAAAGTAAAGAGATATAGGAAGAAATCAAAGGACAAATATACAACAAACTGTTGATTTTATATTGATTATTGCAATACAAGTCGATATACTATGGTTATCGAGTATCGTATCGAGCCCCAACTAGGTAGCTATTTTTAACGATAACCTAAAAAATAGCCTAAAACTCCATGAAAATAACTAAATATCCTGTGATCTATGTTATACCTTTAAAGTCCATGAAATTGAATAAAATCTCAAAAAAGGCATCCCTGCACTATTGTATTAATATTAAATAAAGATGTAAAATGTAACCTTTTGATGTAGACCTAACCCATTCCTTAGTCTGCGATTTTAAGACGATCTCTAGATTTTGAAGCTACAAATTTGGGAAAAAAACTCTTCTTAGATTCAGATAAATACGGTATATGGCAAGAGTTTAGGGAAAGGAGCACTTGTTGCTTGTGGGGAATACATAACTTTGGTCCACACAGAAAAACTGTGAACTCAGTGTATTTCTGGCTTCACATGATTTTGGCATCGTCAACTAACAAGTCCAGCCATCAGTGTCATCAACTTTGTCACGCTTCTACTGTTTAGAGGCTTGACAAAACATTCATTTTTTTAAATTGAATTATATTCATATGCCTTCAAAAAATATTCTACAAAAACTTTATCAAATATTTAATTGGGAATGTCCAAGGCTACGATCCTGCATAGACTGTATTTATCTTAAGTTTGTTCATATGTTGGTACGTTATGCATATGCACCTGTATCCAACAACACATAAGTACACAGCCAATCCTATTAGCAGACCTCTCACCAAACACACATAATTGCCTATCACAATGAAATGTTTGATGTAGGATCTAGTAATCACTGCATCTCCGGACACCACTATCCGAGTGTGGAATGTTCCAACCTCTCAGACGATGCAGATGCTGCGAGCTCATGACGGGCCTGTCACTGGCTTGTCGCTTCATCCGACTGGAGATTATGTCCTATCCACCTCCACCGACCAGCATTGGGCGTTCTCAGACATTCGCACTGGAAGGCTACTCACCAAGGTATAATTTTGTTTTAGAATAGAGTGCTCTTGTTTCAGCATATATTTAGATCTTCCTGTATGATATTTCTATTCTCATTCACTACCCTAACCCCCCAGCACCTCTTATCATTCTCATATTATAGTAAGAAAATAACTTTTCCTTCAAATACACAAGACATCTCCACCCCTGTCTGAACAACAACACAAAATACAAGCTGGTCATCTATTTAACAGATTGTCCCATAATCAACCAGCCAATGATTGATTCAGTGATCAACATTAGTCCCACCCGCTTCAGTGGCTGAATGCTCTGAGGCGTTACTCTCGTGAAAGACTGGCCTGCTGAAGATGGGGAAATTGGGGTTTGAATCATGGTCGGGTCTGCCGAGGGTGGTTTTTACCAAATGGTTTCTCACTCTACTTCCACACAGATGTGGGTATATTACCTCTAAAATGCTTCATTCCTCATCCCCAGCTCATTAGAGTAATTATCATATATGTGCATAATCTGAACAAGTAGTAAGATGCTGTGGGAAAAAAAACCCACTGGCCCAACCATATATATATATATATATAAGGAAAACCTCTTTTGCCCAGTGGCAGCAATGTAAAGTGTGAACTTTGTTCTTTTTATTGGAAAAGCCATATTGTGCATTCCTTTTATATGAGTCTATCTACCTTTCCTGTATCTTCCAAATATAATTAAATTAATGATAGTTAACTCATTATCTAAAAAACTGACTTGAGACTGAAATAATTCATATGACTACAAATGATTTGTATTGACTTAGGTTGCTGACCAGGGCTCATCTGCTATAGCTCTCACAACTGCTCAGTTCCATCCAGATGGTCTTATATTTGGAACTGGCACTTCAGACTCTCAGGTGAAGATTTGGGATTTGAAAGAGCAATCCAATGTAGCAAACTTTCCAGGTTAGTTTTTATTTGAATTTATCAAAAATACAAATAGTGAATTTAGCTGTTTAGGTAGGATTGGGAATCTTTGTAACTTGCACATATCTAAGGAATAATTTATACACCTTGTGTTTATTGAATAAGTCCCTTAAGCTGTATTGAACTAAGGATCTAATACGACATATTGAATACAAAACTTAAGAATAAAATTTTTGTATACAATAATGTTGTTGTTCTTTTTTTCTTTTTGTTTCAAATAGGTCACTCTGGCCCTATAACAGCTATTTCCTTCTCTGAAAATGGTTACTACCTCGCTACTGCAGCTGACGATGCTTGTGTTAAGCTATGGGATTTGAGAAAATTGAAAAACTTCAAAACACTACAAATGGATGATGGGTATGAGATCAGAGATCTGTGCTTTGACCAAAGTGGAACATATCTGGCTGTTGCTGGTACAGATGTTAGGTAAGGAATCATTATTTAAATACCTACACTAGGTAATTATATTCCCAAGTGTTTAGGTAGCAAATTTTTCTATTCTTAGTTTCAAAACACTATTGCCAGAAATTTTGTAAGGCGTGTTTTTATGAACTTAATACTAGCACATTAAAATTAATATCAACATATTTTTTAAAGTTCCTTTGTAGCATTTTTAAATGTATTTTACAAACATGAAATTTTATCATTTTGCGAAATTGACTACTTTTCAATATGCAAATCATCATCATCATAATCTCTTTCTAGGCTGTGGCTGGGTCAGATGGATTAAATGCCTCAATCTTCCTCTATCCTTCCACCAATTTTTCTCCTCTCACTTGAGCACTTTCTGTTATCTGCTCCTCCCATCTCTTTTTCTTACATACTTAATTTTTTTGGGTATTCTCTTTTTCCATCCTCATTAAATGCCCATACCATCTCATTCTTGCTTCCTCTACTATATCATGTACTCTCTGTACCCCAACTCTTCACCGGATAACTTCATTCCTAATCTTGTTTCTCCTCGTGACATCTAACATCCTCAAAAACTTCATTCCCATGGCCTCCAATTTCCTAGTTTCTCTTACATTCATTACCCATGTTCCTGCTGCATATGTGACAATAGATACAAAGTACGTCCTGTACAACACTTCCTTACAATTCAAGGGGACTTTTTTTTATCCATAACAGGTCGCTTAACATACCTATAGAAAAACTCTCCCTGCTGTTCTCTTCTCATTAAATCCTCTCTACTTCCACCTTTCTCCTTAATCACGCTTCCAAGATATTTCACGTTTTGTACTTTTCTCAGCTCTTCTCCATCCAACCTAATACCTTTATAAGGCCTTATCCTCTTCCTTGTCATTACCATCAATTCACACTTTACAATGCTAAATTTCATTCCTCACTCTTTTACTTCCTCATTCCATTCTTGTAGTTACTGTACTTTGTCTTCATTATTTTCTCCCTGAGTTTTCCTGCCACTTTGTTCATCACCATTCCCATTACCATTACAAATAGTTATGGTGAAAGGGCACTCTCCTGCTTCACTCAATTTTTTATTTAGAACCACTCCATCCTTCCACTTTCACTCTCATTAGCACTTCTCTTTCCACTTTTGCCTCCTCCATCACTTTCCAAACTTTATTTCTAGCCACACTATCATATGCCTTCTCCACGTCCATAAATACCATTACCAAGTCTTTCCCATATTCATACCTTCTTTCCATCAGCTGTCGGACGGCAAAGATTAAGTCTATTGTAGACCTCAGTTCCTCTCCACCTTTCATTTTATTTCTTATTCTCTTTTCCAGAATATTCTCATATATTTTTGTAAAGTGGTACATCAGCATTACCCCCCTATAATTTGTACACCTCTTTTTGTCTCCTTTCTTGAAAATAGATATTATAACTCCTTTTTTCCAGTTTTCTGGTACCTTGTTCTGCTTCCAAAACACTCTCAGCACCCTGTATAACCATTGTCTACCTACTTCACCTGCTGCCCTATCATTTTCACAGTAATTTAATCCACACTAGGTGCTTTCCATGTTTCCTCCTCTTCCGGGCTGAACATTTTCTCAAAATATCTCATCCATAGTTCCTTTTCTTCCTCTCCTGTCTTCACCGTTCTTACATCTTCATCTACCATTTTAACTTCTTGTCTGTTCTCTTTCCTCCTGTTTCTTACTTGGCTACATAAAACCTTCTTACTTCCTTCTATGTCCTGTTCCAGCATTTCCATTCATTTCTGCATCCAATCCTTCCTGGCTTCTCGAACAACTTGCTTCCCTCTTTTATTCTCTTTATATTCTTCCTCTGTTTCCTCATTCCTATTCTTAAAACTCCTGAATGCTTTATTCTTCTCTTCTGCTGCTTCCTTAATCCTGTCGTTCCACCAGAGTGTCTCCTTCGACTTTTTACATTGATGTTTAAGGTCTGCTTTTCATTTCTTCATCCATGATAAAGTAATCTATCACCGACTTTGCTCCCATTACCAATTGTATCTAGTGATCTTATGACTTTCACTTTCCTTCTTATACCAGCTGTTTGCCACTTTCATTTTATTTCTTGCACATAACTCCAACAGTCCTCTACCCTCCTCGTTTCTCTCTCCCTAATACCTCCTCAAATCCCACTCTCTCTTTTCCTACTTTTGCATTCAGATCACCCATTACTTTCTGCCACTTGTTTCCCATAATTATCTTTTTCTTCTGCTGGGCACCCCACTTGTGCATTTATGCAAATAATGGTCGATTTGGATGTGAATTTATGATATAAAAACAATATATATTTTTACCAAGCAACAGACATCCTTATTTGACCTTTTTTTTGGTGAAATTACCAGAAATAAATATTCCAACTTCATTATTACAAAAAAATTTCTTAATATTCCTCTAATCAATCAAAGTTTTCATTCTAGAAAAAATATTTCACCCAATTATTAAAGCCAATTAGTAAAGAGGTATGAGGAGGGTAGAAAGCTATTGGAATTATATAAAACAACTGGCATAAGAAGGAAAGAAAAAGCCATAATATCACTAGATACAGCTGGGATGGGGAGCAAAAGTCAATGCTATACTACTTTTGCATGGATGAAGAAATGAAAAGGCAGACTGAACATCAAGGTTGATGGTGGCAGGCATAAAGGGATGGGAATGTAGGAGAAAGGTAGTAAGATAAGAAAGAAGAATAAGGGTGTGAAGGCCAAAAAAATTAAGAGTAAAAAGAGCTTTGCCTAAGAAAGGTAAAAAGCTTAATACCCAAGGATGATTTGAAAAGTGTGGAGGTTGAATGGGAAAAGTTTAGGAAATTTTTGGTGGGAGCTGCAGAGGAGGTATATGGGAAGACAAGTAATAACAGTAAGTGGATCGAGACACCCTGGTGGAACGACATGGTGCAGAAGAATAAACCATTTAGAAGGAGTTTTAAGAATAGGAATAGGGAGACAGAGGAAGAAAATAGAGAGAAGAAAAGAGTGAAGCGAGTTGTACAGGAAGCCAGAAGGATTGATGCAAAAATGAATGGAAATGCTGGAATAGGACGTGGCAGGAAGTAAGAAGTGTTATATAGTCAAGTAAGAAACAAGATGATAGAGAAAATACAAGAAGTTGGAATGATGGATGAAAAAGGAAGAATGTTGAAGACAGGAGAGGAAGAAAAGGAACCATGGATGAAATATTTTGAGTGGATGTTCAACCTGGAATAGGAAAGGGATGAGAGTAAAACAGAACAGCAGGAAGAAATAACAGAAGAGTAAAAAAGAGGTCCCACATGGAAAGAGGTGGAGGACTCATTATAAAGGTTGAAACAGGGAAAAGCACTGGGTTTGGACGAACTGATGGTGGAAATGATAAGAGCTGCAGTTGAAGCAGGTATAAAATGGCTAATTGGTTAAACAGGGTGCTGAAAGTGGTTTGGAAGTAGAACAAGGTACTGGAAGACCGGAAAAAGGGAGTTTAAATATCTATTTTCAAGAAAGGTGAAAAAAAGTGTACAAATTATAGAGGGATTATGCTGATGTGCCACTGTACAAAATCTATGAAAAGAAATTGAAAAAGAGAATAAGAAATAAAATGAAAGGAAGGTGGAGATAGGAACAGCACATATTTAGTGAACAGACTACAATGACTTAATCTTTGCCATATGACAGCTGATGGTAAGAAGGTATAAATATGAGGAAGACTTGGTAATGGTATTTATGGATGGGGGGAAGGCATATGTTAGTATGGCTAGAAATAAAGTTTGTAAAGTGATGGAGGAGGCTGAAGTGGAAAAAGGAGTTGTATTGAGAGTGAAAAGGCTGTATGAGGATAACAGGAGTTGTGTTAAGACTTAGAATGGGAAGATGGAGTGGTTAAAAAAAATTGAGTCAAGCAATGCCCTTTTACCATTACTATTTATAATGGTAGTGGAAATGATCATGAACAAAGTGACAGGAAAACTCAGGGAGGAAATAATGAAAGCCATATTGTTTGCTGATGACTTGATGATATGGGGGGGGAGAAGGAAGAGGAAGTACAGGAACAACTACAAGAATGGAATTAGGAAGTAGAAGAGTGTGGAGTAATGGTAATGACAAGGAAGAGGATAAGGCTTAATAAAGCTATTAAGTTGGATGTAGTAGAGCTGAGAAAGAAGCGTGATTGAGGCGAAAGGTGAAATTAGAAAGGATGTAATGGGAAGAGGAAATAAGAAAGAGTTTTATACGTGTGTAAGAAACCTGCTAATCTGCTATGGAGAAGTGAAGGTCCCTTGAAGTGTAAGGAAGTGTTATAGGGCGTACTTTGTACCCATTGTCACATATGCAGCAGAAACATGGACAGTGAATGTAAGAAATACTAGGAAAGTGGAGTTCACGGGAATGAAATTTGTGAGGTGCATGTTAGTTGTCACAAGGAGAAACAAGATTAAGAATGAAATTATCCAGAAAATAGTATGGATGCAGGGAGTAAATGAGATAGTAGAGGAAGCAAGACTGAGATGCTATGGGCTTGTAATGAGGATAGAAAAAGAGAGCAAGGATGGTCAAAAAATAGATGGGATGAGCAGATAACAGAAAATGTTAAAAGTGAGAGGAGAAGAATGGAAGAAATTAGAGGAGGTAGAAAGGTGGAAGGATAGAGGAATATGGAAGTATTTTACTAAACTGAACCGGCCAGGCTGGAAACAGTTGTTGTTGATGATGATGATGATGAGTAAAAAAGTAAAATATGTGTTTAATCTGGCTTTTTTTACTTTTACCTTATAAAACAAAAAGAGGTTTTCCTAATAGAGAATTATTATAATGTCCATTACCACTGTGTTTCCTCTGTTATTCCTTTTACATGTTCCTATCAAAGTGACCTATCAATCTTTACATATTTCCTTTTTCTCTTTTTTGTGTTTTTTTTTCTTTCCTCTTTTAGAAAGTTGCATTGTGCATGTCACACTCCCTCCTGATGAGTTCCGATAGAGTGAAACCTTAGTCAGTAAAGACCAATTTTATCTGAGAGGCAGCCATGTAAAGTCAAATGTGTTCTTTTCTTTGTAAGAGCCATAATATGTTAATTCCTTCTATGTATTTCTATTCACCTTGTACCTTCTTCCAAATATAATAAATCTAAGAATGATAAATTTAGTGGTAATTTTCGATTATTAGCACTACACCACTTAAACTTAAGTTGACTTTTTTAAACAATTTTAGCCAAAATAGACATTTTATATACTGACTTTGAATACCAAAATACAACTTTTTTTTAACGAATTCCAATAATTATAATTAACTATTACCGTAAATAAATTAATATATTAGAGGGGATTAGTAATACCCTAGACAAAATTAGTGACATATTGTTAGCAATTTGTTTTTGGATTTTTCAGGTGCTTAATTAGAGGGACCTCTTCAGAGTTGAGTAGTTAAAAAAATACTAACAGATCCTCCTCCACCCTCTTCCCAACAAGTTTTTTCTCTATTAACCTTGACTATCACTTAGAGCGAGCATTATAAATTGATCCACCTCCAAGGCCGTAGCCAGCCAATAATTTCAGGGGGGGTTTGGTGGACACATCCCCCAATTGCCGGAGGCTGGAAAAATGTCTAAATGATAAACAGTTCTAAAAGCTATGTGAAGTGTTTTTTATGGCAACATAACCCACTAACTGCCGGAGGCTAGAAAAAATTATAAATATTAAACACCTCTAAAAGCTCTCTTAAGTGCGTTTTATGGTAACACAGCCCCCTAATTTGTACTTTTACCTTAATTTTGATATTGTTTGAACTATAAATAAAGCCATATATATTTTGTTCATAAAATTTCAGGGGGGGTTTGAACCCCCAAAATCCCATCTTGACTACGGCCTTGTCCACCTCTAACATAAATCTGTAGATAGACACACACTTATCAAGGGTTGCCGGTTTCTTTATTGAGAGATTCCTGATGTAGAAGTGCATTTTTATTTTTGGATCATGTCAATAATGGCCATTCATTATTTTCATGGTGAAATAAACATATTTGTTATTTTATTAATCATTAGAGACTATGTTCTAACATGTGTAAAATAGTTTATTAAAATTGTACTTTTTTTTTTTTGTTAAATTAAAATATGTGTGATTTTTCAGGGTATACTTGTGTAAACAGTGGCAAGAACTGAAGGTATTTAATGACCACACAGCCATGGCTACCGGTGTCAGATTTGGTCGGCACTCTCAGTACATTGCTTCCACCAGTATGGACAGAACACTTAAACTATACGGATTGTAATTTGACAAGAACAGGTGAGTGCACTGGTCATGGTATGTTTGTTCATAAAAAGGTCCGCAGGCCGCACAGAATCATGGATTAAGCCGCATGTTTGACTTGCCTGGTCAAAGGCCTTACTCTCATGTTGAACAGACCTGCTGGAGACAGGGAAATAGGGGTTTAAATCCTGGTCTGGTCTGGTCTACTGAAGGTGGCTTTTCATAAATGGTTTCCCACTCTTCCACTCAAATGTAGATAGATTACCTCTAAAAAGGCTTTCTTCCTCATTCCTACTCAATTAGAGTAGTTATATATGAGTATAACCTGAACAGGTGATAAAAAAAATCTCATTTAATTCAAAACTCAACCTTAGATGAACTATTTTCTTCTCACACTATTATTCTTAAACATGTCAGTGTTCGGTTCCAAACAAAAGTTTAAATCACTGAAATTATTAGGACAAGTTAAATTATACTAATTTTGATTTTTAGAAGCAGTCCAGTAATAAATTTCCAAAAATACAAACTTTATATTATTTATTTTTGTAGCATAAATCACTCTTTAAACTTTTTTAAATATGTAGCTGCAAAAAACTCTGGTTACATTTCATACTTATTATGAAAAGGAAATTTTTCTGAAAATTAAAAATAATGTTAGTGTGAAAAGTGAATGAAGAGAGATGTCTATTGGTTTCTATAACACCCTAAACTAACTATCCTTTCATGGTAGCTTTTTTACCATCTTTGTTATTGAACAGTGTTTTTATATGTATAATATTAGATCTGGTTGGATTTATTTTTTTAACAATGTGTGTATTTTATTGTTTTCAGAATGGTTGTTTTCAAACAGACTTCACAGTGCAAAAGATATATAATTTTATCTTAGAGTGCTCATAACAATTTTAGTGTTCTTCAAGCATATGTTGTGATTAATACTTTTGCTGTCGATGGAAATACAAGTGTTTGAAGTTAAAAATATAGTGATTACAGTGCTTGCATTTGTCTCATAATTATGCATGTTAGTGTGAAACTATTTTTTAAAGTTTGTGTGGTTGTGTTGATTAAATTTATATGACTTATTCATTAGTGCACATTAGTTGCCTAGAATATATCCAGAACCAATAAAACTACTAGCCAGCATTGGTTTTCAAATGGGTGTTATACATGCAATAGACCAATTTGGGAGAGAGGGGTTGATGTTCAAATCTCAGCTAAATAGCAAGGGGATGTTCATATGTGATCTGCCAATCTTTTCTCCACTCTAACTAACTTAGGTGCATTGAAAATAAAATTCTCCCCATCCTTGCCTCTTAGATTAGGCAAAACACCTTGGTGTTAGTAAAATAAATATGGTGTACTACTAGACCTATAGCTTTTCCGTTGTCAAACAAAATAATTTTAATATAATTCCTAACATGAATTCTCATTATTTTGCTCATGACATATTTCTCATCAGGAAAATGTTAATATCTTTGATACCACACCGAGTATTAGGGCCAGTTTCATAGTCAGATTTAGTACGCCTAAAGTGCGAGTCGCTACTAAATACAGGACGACACCTACCTAGACCAAAATGGACAAAATAGAGCTGTCCACAAAAGCAAAGCATAAAGGCCACGAAGTTTGACTTCCAAACAAGTGACACATCATTAAGAGCTATCAAGGTCACAGAGTTATTAATTACAGAAGTGAAGAGGCCCAGATATTGTTAAGCTTGGCATTGCAGGAAATAGGAATCCTTAATATTGTTTTAGACTTTTATTGACATTTTATTTTACACTATTGATATTTAGAAGTGTATTTATATTAAAAACAAAATGAAGGATCTATGTTTACTTTATTTTATAGTGTATACCAGATATAAACCTCTCTTATTGGACACTTCCTTATAACAAATATACACTTTTATGCATAGTAAGACAGTCTAGAAACACTGTACATCATTGTAAAGTAAGTGATAGTGAAGGAAGCCAACCTGAAAGGAAAATTGGGCTAAGCCTATTTTTAAAACATCACACTTCCACAGGTACACAGGTACACATGGTTTTAATTTTCTGAAATATTCCTTTTTCATATAAAGAAACGCATATGGTCTTGAATATACGAATATAATACAATTTGATAAGCCGAGGAAGCCCTATTTTCCCCACAATCACTTGCGTGCGGATTTGCCATAGAGGATTTTTTTTTATCAATAACACAGCACAAACTAAAACACTGACCTACTGAATTAACAGTTTACTGACACTGGCCCATCTGCCAATACAATGACTTTGTTTTGCTGTGAATCTGTTTTGTCTATTAATAGAAACGCATCAGCCTGCCAGGGCAGTCCCAGCATGCTACAAAATTCAATGATGTAGGAATCTGCCTTTTTTTTCAGTGAAAAATGTAGGCTGTGCATATAATACGAGTACAGTTTTCAGAATGACATTTTTAGAAGAGAAAGACTGCATTATATTCGGGACGATACATCCGAAAATTAAAACAATGTGTATTTGTGGAAGTGTGAAGTTTTAAAAGTGTAAGAAGAAATAAAGAAAAAGTTTTTTTTTCATATCTAGACCTGACCTAACCTAACTATTCTTTCAGGTTGTCTTCCTTCACTATCACTTCGCATTATTGTGCAGTGTTTCTACACTGTCTTACAATACATTTCCAATCCATTGGGCAATAATTCAAATAGGCACTTTCAGAAACACTTATTTAGGCTGACATAGATTTTAAAGACCATATAATAAATTTTACTGTACAAATGTTAAGAATGCAATTCAGTTATAGGCTGGTTAAGGTAATGATATTAAATACTTAAAACAGATGATCACATTGGAGGCCTCTTAAGCTTATCGCATCTGTATGGATACATCATTGGTACAAATAAAAAACATCATGATTTTATATTAATTTAACTTCTTTTAAAAATTAAAATCTAAACTTTTATAATATAAGGAATGTACTTTGATAGAACAGCAATTATATTAATTGGTACAACTTCTTTAGTCAAATTGAACAATATAAATTAAGAATCTTAACATAAAGATAATTTATTCAAAGAGAAACTGTTAAATCAAGAAATTAGTTGTAGTATTAATAGCTCTAATCTAGTCAATTTGCCAACCTACACTTTTTATAGCTTATCAATTAATACTGCTACTGCTTAATAGTGCTTCGCACAGATTTACATTTTTACCTGTTTATGGAAATTAATTTTTGATCTTTAACAATCTCTCTGATGATTTTTAGAACGGTTAGTATACCTGTTTTAATTGATTTAATTTCTTGATATTATAACAGTCTCTCTTTGAATAAATTATCTTTATGTTATGATTCTTAATTTGTATTGTTCAATCTGACTAAAGAAGTTGTACCAATTAATCTAATTGCTGTTCTATCAAAGTACGTTCCTTATATTATAAATTTCATAATTCTCCTTACTACGATTAAAATGAATAACTAAAATCTAAACTGAAGAATCACTGAAAAGTTGATGAAATTAAGAAAAATATATTGAAATGACCCTAAAACCCATAAAATCTGATTTTTACTTTACATCCATTACTGTTTCCAGCCTGTGGCCTGGGTCAGTTTTTTATTCAAGCCATAATTATATTTTCCACTACCTGCTTGCTAGACCTGTCGTACCTTCATATGCCTTATAATCCAACTTAAATCTAGAACAGACACAACATCCAGTCCCCGGGTGTTAATTCATCACTCTGAAAGGGTAAACCCACATTTTACCAATGATAATTTTTTTGGCCATGCAGGGAATCCAACACGGGACCCTTAGCTCAGAAGACAGACATTACCGACTGAGCTAAGGTGTCGGCCTATAAAACCTGACTAAATTTAGCAAAAATTTTCACCAAAAACAGATGTGCCTAGTTATTGATAATACATATCAAAAGTGACAGCTGCAAATTGCATGACTTCAAGTAAGTTTTCTAAGAGTCAGATTTGTATGTTTGAGTGGGAGGTGTTAAAAGTGATTAGTAAATTGCCTTGGTTGTTAAGCTGTTTGCAGGGCAGAGTTGATCTTTTCCACCTTTTTCCTTTTACTTTTTCCAATTCAGCTGTATTCAGCTAGTTATGTGAAATGGGAGGTACTTTTGTGATTTCAACACACAGTAGGGCCCAGCTTTAGGGTATTCTGCTTTAGTGTTCTGCTAATACTGCAGTTATCAATTCAATACCTGTCCAGTACATTTGGCATTTGTCTCATGCTTCTGTCGTTTAACAGCATGACACACTCAGTGAATGTCTTTTACCGCCATTTTATGTCAGTAATCCAGTCTGTTTACAATAGTATGGGCACTTTCGAATGATTTTAACTATTGATTATGGAATTATGAATCAATTGAAAGTTAATAAAGGTTGTAACCCAACATGCCTTTAGAGCGAGGTCCTACTGTACAGGGTTTAAAAATAATGGTATTGGTAAACAGCTATGTTGGTTTTAATATGATTTCATAAATATAATAATAAACATATTTATCATATTATCCAGAATGCCACTTAATGTGCTGCAAGTTGACAGTGGTATAAGTTTGAAGTAATTTTACAAAAAAAATTAAATTCATATTATAGTCATTTATTTGGTTTTAATTTAAGGACTTGACTCCCTGTGACGTTACAGCACGTCAAGTTAGGATTTCCAATGTTAATGAATTAAGATTTTATTTATCGAGTTTTAAAGATATAACGTTGAAATGAAAAACATTAATACTTAAATAACTAAAAAAATAGTCCTGTGTCACAAAGTTATTATTTTTTATCTTAAAGTAGTTTAAAAAAATTTTTTTTTTATAAATTCTCTCTCTATAACTTAGGATGTTTGGTCACAAGACTAACCTGTAGGAGTCGTCCTGCCAGGATGGAGATTAAAAAAGTCTGTGGTAGCATATGTCTATCTGTAATAGATAACAAGAAAAATATAATTTTAAAAAAGGAAGTCAATATTTTCAAGGCCCAAATAGTATAGTGATTGTGTAAACTCTTCAGAGGAAGAGGGGATGTATTGTCAATAGATAAACAAGAGACCTCACAAGGTGAACTGCTTATTTTCTTCCCCCTCTTTCTATTTAATGCATCGGTGTCTAAGTGTGAAAGTGCTTAGAATGATTGAGTGCATCAAGTTTAGATGCAACTTGCTTTGCAAAATAGCTTTGAAATCTTCAAATAGGCAACATCGTTAAATATATATATATTCCCATGTCCAATTGTAACTTTACAACTTGAGTTAACTTATCTCTTACTTTAGCCAACCTGATAGTAAAGAATTAATAAAAATCTGATAACATTTCTCTCCGCATTTGTGTAGCTTGCTGCTGCAACCGATCTGCAAGTACATTTCCCTGCTGCGTCATTTGGTTTCTTAAGTTGTCTGCCTGCCACATTAACCTTTCTCTCAACCCTTCAGCTTGCTCTTGTTGCCTCTCTGCCTGCTCAAACATCCTTTGAGCTAACTTATCTGCTTGCTCTTTTTGCCTCTCTGCCTGCTCAAGCATCCTTTGAGCTAACTTATCTGCTTGCTCTTGTTGTCTCTCTGCCTGCTCAAGCATCCTTTGAGCCAATTTTTCCGCCTTCTTTTGTTGCTGCTTAGCCTGCCTAAACATCTCCTTTTGTTGTTCTTTTGCTTCCTTTTCTAACTGTTTCAACTTATCAACTTCATCCGGGGCTAGAAAAATAAATATATATAAATGTTTTATATGTATACTTAAATAGCTATTTGCTATCAATTGGTGTCTTTAGATGTTCAAACCAGGCCCAGTACCAGGGGCAAAACACCCTTCTTGTGTGTACTACTCAACTTAAGATTGTAATTTAAAAAATATAAATATTTTTTCATTTTTACAAAACAAAAGCAATGCACCCAAATTAATATATAACCAAACATGCACATGAAAAAATACTTGTAACAGACTTTGTGAAATTTCCAAACACTTTGAAGGAAAAGACAGGAGTGGATCTAACCAATGATATAATTATGAGAAAGGTTTGCAATTACACTTAGAAACACTCGTCATAAAATGATAAAATGATGAGTCGATGCTAATAATAACATAGCTTACCCACTTCATTAGTAGAAGTATCTAAGGCATCAAACTCACAATAGACTAGACTGCCAATGACAGGGAAACCAGGTTTTGAATCCCAGCTGAGTATAGAGTTATTTTTTCTAAATAGTTTTCCACTCTCCCTCCAAACAAATGTGTACACATCCTCTTAAATTCAACCTTCCTCATCCCTAGCACATTAGAGTAATTATTGTATAACCCAAACAGGTAGTAAAATGAGGTGATAAAAAAAATAGTTTTCAATGACAATCCTGGTATGTTCCTCTGAGCTAATGGTTCCTAACCTTGTTCAGCTGATGCCCTTCCCCCACCCCCTATATTTTTTTACAGTTATTGTATGGCTTATTGTATTTTGAGCTACATACTGAGGGGCTTGCAACTTTGTTGTTTAGTTGTCATCGTACCGTTGACTACATCATTTTTCATTTCACATCTTGTCGAGTTTACAGCATTTATAAGTGAGTAAATTTGGTTGCGCTGGTTACCTGAAACATGGACAATTCAAAGAAATATATATTTCTTAAAGTGTAGAGGGAATCTCAAACCTATGAACGACCTCCCAGTCCCCATTTCTTGCAACTCGTTCCACTATGTGACCTAAATCTCAAGACCTTCATTACATGCTTTTGTTACTTTTTTTACCCAACAGGCCAATTTCTGCTACCCAATCAGCAATTAATTAGTGCCCCATTGTAGACCAGCTGCACATTTTGACTGGACTATTTCAGCTCTTTTCATGGATATTACCCATAATAATCTCTGAAAAGAAAATGTGTCGGTGGCGAAACACTGTTTCATTATTTATGTGAGTAGCCCAAATGGGTGCACTGAATGATGATGAATATTACTCAAATAAAATAGACCACATACCAGCGCAGTTGGTGGTCACGGTAGTGGCATTATTTATTGCATTTGTTACAGTCACACAGTTGCTAAATATTACACTGGAGCTCTCGTTTGAGATGTGGAGCAGAATGATTTTACCTGCAATCAACAAAATGTTTATCTATAGGTAACACCCTTAATGATTCTTCCTTAGGGATTCACAAAAAATTAGACTCTTTTTAAAGTTTCATGTTCACAAAAAATGCATGTATTTATGTACCAAAATATTGAATCATCTTTAAGGGATTTTATGTTAACATTTGAAACAAAGGGCTGACAAAGCACAAGAAATATGCAAGGATAACACGTTTAATGTCACCACCTTGGTAAACATGTAGTAAATATGTAATTGTGGAATGTTCAGTGATTGGACCTTAACTTTTAGTACCTTGAGGAGTGCTGTGATATCTGTAATCCATGACATGGTAAAACAGATGTTGGATTATCATTGTGTTTGTGAGTAGTGAGCTGGGAAGTTGTGAAGTTTAAATGTAATGATGTATTGATGTCATGTTAAATAAATAGTATAGCAGCTATGCTAAAAGAACCTATAAAACTAAACTAATTTAGTAACATTACATTGGCGACGAGGATGGGATTCAAATAACTTAGTTCGGCAATATCAATGTCGGCCATGGCTGGTTATATTGAACATCTTAGGGAATTTAACCCCGCTGAGGACAACTGGAATATTTTCAAGAGGAAGTTGGCGAATTTTATTAAGCTTAATGGATTGGAAGCTAAAGAGTGTGAAACACTACTGAGTCATCTAAATCAGGTTGCTTTTAAGTTGTTAATAGATTTATGTGTGCCCGATACTCCTGAAACTAAAAGGTATGTGGATTTGATAGCTTTGCTAAATGCACATTATTCACCTGTGGTTTCGGTTTTCAAGGAAAGATCTGAATTTTATAATGCATGTTGTGGACTTAATGAATCAGTAGCAGACTGGGCTGCTAGAGTTCAGCATCTGGCTTCCAGTTGCATGTTTGGAACACACCTAGATTTTGCTCTGCTTGACAAATTTGTGATGGGTATACAAGACAAGAAAGTCAAAGAACGTTTATTTACCGAGGACCCGATCAAGTTAACCATTAGCAAAGCTAGGGAGATAGCTCAGCAGGTGATTGCTGCAAACACATTTTTCGAAGATATAGATGTTAAAAGGGAACCTGAAATTTTCAAAATGGCCGCTGGTCAACAGGGTAGGAATAATCGTCCTCTCAAACAGAATTTTGATTCCCGTTCTCCTTGTGCTGTTTGCGGCTACACAAATCACTCAACAGCGCAGTGCAGGTTTGGCAATTATATTTGTGCCATTTGTAAATGTAGGGGGCACTTAAAAAGAATGTGTCCTTCAAAATTCAAGCGGGTCACCTCTAACCGTATGGAAACAGAGGAAGGAGAGGGAGGACAGGAAACATTTAGTTTTTTTAACCTCAATCATTCTGATGCTGAGAGGTTACCATTCAGTATTGAGGTTACACTAAATGGTGTTCAAATGATTGGACAGCTAGACACAGGGGCTACCTGCAGTGCTATGTCAGAAAGGTTATACAAGAAACATTTTCAGGGTGTACGAATTATAAAGAAAAATGAGATAGTTAAATTCTACACTGAAGACCTGCAAATAATTCCGTTAGGCAGATGTTCACTTCCAGTTGTTTTCAAAGGGCAGGTAAAACAGATAGATTTCCATGTAATACCTAATGGGGGCCCTCTTATCTTAGGGAGAGACTTCATAAATGTTTTTGGTTTCAAGTTTAGTCAAGTGAACCAATTAATGATGCCAAGTGTTGACCTCAAAAATAAAATGATTCAGATGTACCCAGAGGTGTTTACTGACAAATTGGGCACCTTTAATAGGGCAAAAATGTCCCTTAAGTTGAAGCCAGGGGCAGAACCAAAGTTTTTCAAACCAAGAAACATTCCATTTGCTTTAAAACCTAAAGTAGAGCTAGAACTAAAAAGGCTTCAAGATGCAGGTGTTATATCTCCAATCAAATATAGTAAATGGGGAACACCAATAGTACCTCTAGTTAAGCCTGATGGCTCTGTCAGATTATGTGGTGACTATAAAGTAACACTTAACCCATATTTAGAAGTAGACAGGCATCCCCTACCTCATGTAAATGATATATTTTACTCAATGCAAGGTTCTACTACTTTTACCAAAATTGACCTCAAAAATGCCTTTCAACAGATGGAATTAACTGAGGACTCCAAAGAACTAGTTACTATTAGTACCCATAAAGGTCTATTTTGTTATAATAGATGTCCTTTTGGTATTTCTCCAGCCCCTCAAGAGTTTCAACATAACATGGAAACTGCTGTAGCAGGCATTGAAGGAGTAGTGGTTTGGCAAGATGACATTGTGGTAGGGGGCCATACAATAGAGGAACATAATGAAAGGTTGAATATGTTACTGTCCAGGCTCAGGGAATGTGGATTGACTGCTAATATAACCAAGTGTATGTTTCAACAACCAGAAATAAAATTTTTAGGCTACATAGTGGGGAAAGATGGATTGAAACTAGACCAAAATCTGGTTAAACCAGTACTAGAGGCTGAAACACCAAAATCAGTTAGTGAATTAAAGTCATTTCTAGGTATGGTAGAATATTACAGGAGATTCTTGAAGGGGGCCTCTGTCATCTTAAATCCTTTGTATGAACTGCTTAAAAAGGGGGTTCCATGGAAGTGGACCTGGGAATGTAATCATGCGTTTAATCAAATTAAAAGTGCACTCACCTCAGCCCCTGTTTTGGATCACTATAATCCGGATCTAGAACTGATACTGTCTACTGATGCAAGTCCTAGAGGCATCTCAGCAGTACTTAGCCAAAAGACCAAGGAAGGGGTTATACGCCCTGTCGCATTTGCATCTAGAGTCTTGACACAAACAGAGAAGAACTACCCCCAGATCCACAAGGAGGCCTTGGCTCTGGTTTATGGAGTACTTAAGTTTTCACAGTATCTTTATATGAGAAAGTTTATTTTGGAGACCGACCATAAACCACTCACTACAATTTTTGGCCCCAAGCGTGGAATTCCAGTCTTGTCAGCAAATCGATTGCAAAACTTTGCAGCAATTTTGTCAAGTTTCAACTATGAGATCAGATATGTTCCTTCAAGGAAAAATTGTGCTGATTATTTATCTCGAAGCATCAGTAAGGATGACCCACCACAAGATCTTATATTGAACTTCGTTAACTATGCAGAAGACAGCGAATGTTTGAATAAAAAATTGGTTGCTTCAGAGAGTGTAAAAGATAAAATCTTGAGTAAAGTAATAAAGTTTATTCAAATAGGGTGGCCTAAATTGGTAGATAGGGAGCTTAAGTCATTTCAGTCAGTATCTAGTGAATTACATATAGATCAAGAATGCCTTTTCCGAGGACACAGAATGGTAATTCCTTTAGCTCTACGAAATAAGGTTTTGGAAGAAATGCATAAGCCACATTTTGGAATAGTTAAAACCAAACTTATGGCCAAAAATTACTTTTGGTGGCCAGGACTTTGCAAAGAAATTGATAATTTGGTTTTAGGCTGTGGTCCATGCCAGAAAGTACAAGGTTCCCCTGACAGGTGTGAGCTTATTCCATGGCCATGGCCAGAAAAGCCTTGGAGCCGTATACACTTGGATTTTTTGGGGCCCATAAATGGGAAAACCTATTTGATGATAATCGACGCTCACTCTAAGTGGCTAGAAATTTGCCAAATGTTGTCAGTAACTACAACAGCCACAATTCGAGCCCTCATGGTCTTATTTGCTCGATTTGGATTACCAGAACTTATGGTATCAGATAATGGCAGTCAACTCGTTCGTTCAAAAGAATATACTAATTTTTGTGACTTACATGGTATAAGATATCGCGCAGGTGCACCACATTTCCCACAAACCAATGGCCAAGCAGAAAATGGTGTTGGCCAGCTTAAACGAGCCATCAAGAGGGCCATTCTTGCTGGAAAAGATGTTCATATGGCCTTAACAGAGTTTCTAATGTATTATAGGAACACCCCTCAGCTAACCACTGGTGTTGCCCCAGCGATGTTGATGATGGGTAGAGCGTTGCGAACACCATTGGATGTCATAAACAATAGAACGGATGGACAAAACAACCCAAGCATGGAGGAAATAAGGGCCCATGTATCCTATAAGCAAGGAATACAGCGAAGATACTCTGGAAGAAGGAAAACCATTTTTAATGTAAATGAAAGTGTTTTGGTCAAAGTTTTTAAACAAAACAAAGTTATTTGGGAAAATGCTATAATTCACAAGAGGTTGGGTGAAAGACTATACTTAGTGAAGTTGGGCTCAGGAGCTGTAGTGAAACGTCATTTGAGCCAAATGATTGCGGCATTACCTTGTAGCAGTCAGAATATATCATCACCCAAAGAGTCCCATTGGGCCACGCCATACCCGCCTGATTCTCCTATTCATAGGGGGGAACAGGACATCGGTACTGGGGATGACTCATTATTGCTCACACCCAGCCCCGTCATTGGTGATGGGTCGAGTCAAGACATGCAGGGGGACTCTTCATGGACATTAGGAGATGCACAGCAGTCAAATCCAGAAGACAGGGGGGATACAGGAGCAAGACAACAGGAGGCTGCAGAAGATAAACCGCGACGGCCCATTCGACCACCCAGGAGGCTCACATACTCACCATTCTAAAGGAAGACAGGAAGGGGGAGATAGTGGAATGTTCAGTGATTGGACCTTAACTTTTAGTACCTTGAGGAGTGCTGTGATATCTGTAATCCATGACATGGTAAAACAGATGTTGGATTATCATTGTGTTTGTGAGTAGTGAACTGGGAAGTTGTGAAATTTAAATGTAATGATGTATTGATGTCATGTTAAATAAATAGTATAGCAGCTATGCTAAAAGAACCTATAAAACTAAACTAATTTAGTAACATTACAAATTGGTAATGCAAATCTTTCCTTAAGAATATTTTTTTTAAATTATTTATAACTTAAAAGAATAGTCTACAGTGAATTGAATACAAAATTATTTGTTACTATATTACATTTTTCATCTGAAAGTTAATTTTTAAGGTATCATTTTTCTTATAACTAACCAAGCAGTACATTTATGTTAATTATTTGTAAATATTGCCTACATATTATAATGGTGCCACCACAGTAAGGAGAAGAGGTAATTATGTAACAATAGTAATGGTTACTAATGAAATAAAAATAACAATTTTAGAGGTATTTAAATGCACGTTCCGGCTCTTTCGTTAAAATGATAACCAATTCATTGTTATCCCCTGAAAATTCTGCTAGGAATGGAAAGTATAATACTTGGCAATATTTGATGATTTATGCAATAAACATTGATTCTAGCCTGGCCTAGTCCCTGGGGTGAACACTACATTTCACATAGAGGTAATACTGATGAGAATTCGATAAATGTATCACGGGTGGTCTAAAACTACAACATTTATGTGGGTTTGGCTATCATTTACGAGATGATCGCTACTAGCAGTTTCCAAATAGCAGTTGTGAGCATTGAGTTGGAGCTGCCACAGCACATTCACCTGTCATACGGCAGTTGTAAGCATGTCCTCCTCGGGGGAAACATGTGTAGAAGTTTGCACAAGTGTCTCGCACCTGGCAAAAGCTAAAAGGCTTAAGGTCTTGTCTTGCATGAGATTACTGTATTACTGTGAGACAGAGTGGCTGGTATATGCGATATATGTTTACAGCAGTACTATACATTACCTTGTTCTAGCATACATTTAGCATGCAAGAGGCTCAACTGGCATTTGCAAACCACAGATGCTAGACAACTGTGCGGCCTCACTTAAGGTGGGATATTCTTGAAAAATATTCAAGAACTGTTGATATTACTACGCATAAAATTAAACTAAATATAATCTACTGAAGCAATATTTTATTTATTCTTGCCAAAAAAGTTTTTTGTCACACAAACTTTAAAAATATGGAACTCTACTTCCACTTCCTGCCATATCGCCTTAAATATTGCTACTTGTTTTTTTAATACTATGAATTTTTTTTTAAAGAAGTGGCAATGAGCATCTCGAAATTAACTATGGCTGTTGTTTATTTCCTCTTTAATAAGCGAACCACAGGACCCGGATAGTGCCTGGCAGCTCTGGTGGGCACACATTTGGTTTTAACAGCCTTTTAACCATGATGAGTACTGTCTGATAGTCTGCTCACATGCTCACTCACCATTGGGGTCAATACAAGATATTTCTTTCTGCAAAACACTTCCTTCTTGGTTGGATCTCACAAAACAGCTGGTATTCTTTGGGCAGGTCTGGCCATCACAGTTGATTTCTCCTGGAAACATAATGTTTTAGCTATTTATTATAAATCTAATAATATATTAATAATTCAGTAATATTTTGTCCACATTATTAGTATTTGATCTGGTCTGCGGTTGTATTTACTGTAACTAGTCAAAATCTTGAAATGTTGACCAAATGCAATACTTTAACAGGGAACCTATAAAACTAGTAAAGCTGAGAAAATGCGAGAAATATAACATAACAAAACCATGTAGATTCATGAAATATTTAACTGCAAGATTTAAAAAAAGTAGGCCTTAGCATTTAACAAAAAGAGAACTGAGTATATAATAACTAGGGACCAGATTCTTAGGCACCAAAAATGTTTAAAATAGGCAGGTATTAGGTATAAAAAATATGGGATTTAGGCACCAAAAAAGGCACATAAAAAAAATAAGCACACAATAAGCAATGCAAAATTTATTTTATTACAAGTATGTTACCTGCAGCTTACAAGCAATTTAAATTGCTGTGAATCACTAGATACTTCCTAAGTTTTCAGTTTTAAAATTGGTTCTGTTGTCTGATAGAATGATTTTATAGCTAAAAAAGCTTCGTTCTACTTCACAAGAGTTCAAGGGATAAAATTTTTAATTTGCCAATTCTGCAGGGGTTAAATTTTTACCCCGCAATAGCATACCGTTTCCTCTCAAGATGTCTGTCACTGCTCAATAAATGAGTTTTCCCAAAGTCGAGACCTAGCTAGATTGCTTTCTTGCACCCAAAACCGGTAAATAAACCAATTTAATCTAAATCCTTGAATTCGTTTTTCAAGATAAGTTACAAATATACACCCCTTAAATGAGTTTTCCCAATGTCGACACCTAGCTAAATTGCTTTTTCGCACCCGAAAAGCTAGATAACTCACTTTCATCTAAATCCTTAGGCCCGTTTTCAAGGAAAAATGTACAAATATATAATAAGCCTATATACAAGAATGTCTCGTTTACTAGGGTGAATTATGGGAATTTCTACCATGCGATTCAATGACAAATGAGTAGTGCAGGCCACGGCACATGTCCCTGTACAAACATAGTCTGTCAAGGCCAGAGCATGTCAGTTAAAGCCACGTCACATGCCTCTATTTTTGTGCTGAAGCAATTTTTATTTTTATTTTGGCCAAAAAATGTTTTGTTATAAAAACTCCAAAAACACCTTTTATCATGTTCCCTATATGATATCCCCACCTTAAAATAAACATTTAAAAATAAAACTTTTCCCAACGTGTTATACAATTTTTAAGTCTGTAATATTTCGACAGCCGTGTCATTCAATTTCATGTCACAGTGAACTTTGTAAAGTCAACGGTTAGGAATTGTCTTGTATCATACTTAAGCACATCTTGTGTGCTGTGTTAGACAACAAATTATGAACCAAACATAAATATCTTGGCTAGCAAAATGCAACAATATGTTTCACACTAATATGGAAAGGATTATGTAGTATGTCTTTTTAGTTTAACACTGTTATGTATCATTTTATGGTATTTTATTCACTGAAGGTTTTACTTTCAATGTCTTTACTTTAAGAATAATATTATCTAAAATACTCACTTTTACAATTTAATACATTTTCTTTCTTTAAAAGGTAGGCATTATTAACATATTTAAAATTTGATTTGAGTCGTTCATTACTTTTAATAATATTCATGAATATTTGAATTTTAAGCCATCCTTGGGCTAGAACCTTTCCTCACATTCTCATTGGCTGATATGGCCAAAGTCCATGAATAATGCTCAAAAAGTTTAAGTTAAATCAACTTTATAAATTATATACTATTCCCTACTCACTAAATTTTGATTGCGGACATTTTCTTTGAAAGTTATATGTTCAAATTGTATCTGTATTATATGCTGTGGACATCAACATCAACAACTGTGATAGTAAATAAAAAGGAAATATTACATTTTTGATTATGTAATTGAGGAATAGGTATACCGCAATATTCATGACAGTAATAAAATCAGAGCCAAATAAAAATAAAATTTTATTTAATAGTACATGCACCAATTCATTAAGGTAGGTTAATTTTTGTTTAAAAATGTATATCCGCTATAATAATTATCAGTTTCGCTGCCCAGCCAAAAAATAAATCTCGAAAACCCTTATAACCTAGGAAGCTGAAAATTTGCAATCAAGTAACCCCAAACCCAAAATAATGCAGGAATACATGATGAGCAAAAATTCCCATGGGGGCCCTCTGACTGAGGAACAAAGAATGGTCCAAAAAACCAAAGTCAGAAAAATCTCTAATCCCAAAAGACTCAAGAAGCTGACATTTTTCAGGCAAGTAGCCCCTAACTATAAAGGGTGCAGGAATACTTGTTGACCAAAAATTCATATGGGGACCCCAAAAAAATAAAAAAGTATATATAAAAAATGTTGTTTGTAATTAAATCTTCAATTGAGGAAGTTTCACACTATTATTGTAGTGAATCTACTATACTACTATAGTGTCTTTTATTTAAATATTCCCCCCACAGATTTTTAGGGTCACTAAAAAAAGATTTCTATCCACAATCATTGTCCAACAAATGCTTATGGGACTCATTATGTGACCAGAAATGAAGCCGTTGATTTTTAAACGGATATTATGTTAGTAGTTAAGTAAAATTTGTTTTCTGAGTAAGCCCATACTTACTTTGTGACATCAGGAACCCGAAAGTTTATTGCCGCACTTACAAAAGTACGCCACCTATCCCTATCTTCAGATATTTATATTCAGTCCACTTAATTACACCCTTTCTCTTTCAGGTCCATTCTAATGTTATCCTCCCATCTACATCTAGGTCTTCCCATTAGGTTTATCATTGAATACCCTGTACATGATTCTCGATTTTTCCAATCACTCCACATGTTCTGCCCACTGTATTCTGTTAGTTTCCATTGTTTTAACCAATGTATTGTGATGAGTACAGGTATGTAACTCATCATTATCTTTCACTCTACAGTATCTTTATCCCTTTTTGGACCAAAACCAATCCTAAGCACCTTACACTTAAAATAAGTATTTTTAGAGACCTCAACTTTAAGCAGTTAAAAAAAAATTATTAGAGTAAGATTTAATGTCATAATTAACTAATATTTTGATTATGAAATATGCACTGAAAGCTATCCACTAGTCATGTGTTAGGCATGAATATAAACCCAGTCGTATGCGCACTATCTGCTATGCACTATTCATTATTAGTTATGAGCAAACCCAGCCTTAGCGCATGACATAGTAAAAGTACCAACTTGGTACGTACTAGAAATTGTACTGGTAATGACCTAAAAAAAGTAGCTCAACCCTGGGCCATCCTTATAGCTTAGCGACCAGAAATAAAAACAAGAGGTCTCACTCACCATCTCCGCCCATTAAGATGTAAGAAGAAAAGACTGAAGACACAGCAAGCAACAGCAAGAAAACTAGTAGCCTCATGGTGTCGGAGCTGAAAGGAAGAATCTATATGAGTCATTTAGCTTTTCAAAATATTTTATACAATAAGTATTTGATGTGTACGTTTTAAATCGACTGATACATGGTTCGTTGGTCGCATGGTCTAAGCCGTCACACTCGTGTGAGACTAGACTGCCGACGACAAGGAGGTCAGGGTTCGAACCTTGGTTATGTGTAATGAGGGTGGTTTTCCACTCTGCCTCCACACAAATGCGGGTACACTTATTTAAAATTCAACCTTCCTCATACCTAATTCATTAACGTAATTAGTACATATGCGTATAGCTTGAATATTTAGATAGACGGGATTATACAAAAACTAACTTTTATACAACAGACACAACGTCAAGTTCACCAGCCGTTGATTTATCACTGAAAGACTGAGCACTAAATTTCACCGATGACTAATTTGTTGACTGCCTGGTATCAAACCCGGGATCCTAAAGTTAGTATTTATCAAAATCAACCCCCTTTTATTTATTTACCAACCTATTTCTTCTATGTTCTGAGAAGTCAACCAGAAGTGTCTGAGACCGTGGTTCGATACCAGTGCCTGTTATTACTTTAATAGTCCAGTTGTAGACTTGCATGAGTGTCGTCTGTTGATATAAACCTTCGTTTACACCAGAGGCCACAAGGGCCAGGCCCCACCCAACATTTTTCAACATAAAAAATATTCTTCCATTTTTTCTATAAATTATTTTTGAAAAAAAACAAACATGAAAAAGTGGAATACCATTCTCTACACGCAATGAATTATTGGATTCCTCGCTTCAAACGTCATGCCAGCGTTCTATTGACTGAATATAGAAGCTAAACAGGGCCTACACGAGGAACATGGAATTAATTTGGAAAATGTATTAAAGTTTAAAACATTTGGAAAAGTAAATATTGCATCACAGATTCCGTGGTCAAAACTTCAATCCAAAAACACAATCAACAGGTGCCAAAAAATAGACGTATGCCAGGCAGATTAGCAGAATGCTTAAAATACTGTGTTACTGATGAACTGGCATTAAGAAACAAACGCGTCCAACTTTTGTATAAGTAATGTCATCACTTGGTAAGCTTAATTCAATACCTGTACTCTTTTATTCTTTCTGTTTGTAGATTTATTTAGTGATTTTGTAATTCTAGTGATTTTTAAAAATTAGGAAAACGCAAATTAATTTAATTTAACATGTTAACACATGGTGAGAAAAAATCATTACCGGTAAGCTTTGACCCCACCAAAAATAAAGATCACGATCCGCCACTGGTTTACACGCTCTGATATCAAGGTATGTCATCATTATTTCATATCATTTAAACTAAAAGAACAATAAATATAACGGTAAATATTAAATAACAGTGTAAAAATTACTATTGAAATTATTTTTACAGTCATAACTTTGTATTAAATACATGACGTGATATATAGATAGAGTCGTTACATGTGACTATAAACAATCAACGTGTCATCGGCACAAACAAACCTCGCAGGGACAAATCACCAACATGAATCAACAGAGTCCACGACATATGCACATCAGTTGAATGCGCGGCGAACGGTAGTCACGTGGACTAAATACCAGGCTCATCTTGTCTATCTTGCCGGGGAGGTCTGGTTTCGAGTCCAATACGAGTGTACTTTGGGTGTTTTTTTGTTTTTTTTCTAAAATGGTTTACCACTTTCCTTCCATGCAAATGCATGCATGTTTCCAACCCTACTTCTTTAGCTTACAATAATGAAAATGCGTAGGCCTATAGTCTGGATGGGTAGTAAGCAGAGGATAAAACAGTGGTTCACCCAGAAATGTACCAACGGTGGCTTTATACCCCAATTTTCTTACGAATGAAGAACTCTGCCAGCAAGAAAGTTCATGTGTCCATAAGTTAAGTCATCACGTGATCTGCAACGGTAACTTTTGATATTTATTAATACCTATTAAACAAAACTAATGTTATAGTAAGATGTCATCAATGTTGACAGCAAAATAGTATGCTACTATTACTCCAAATATCCATTCGTAAGAAAACTCAAAGTAATTTTAGGGACACTTTTAATGTGTGTACTATGTACGTTTTTATCATACATAATTTTATATCACGTCGCAAGCCTATACATCTGACACATTTTTACAGCACTATATTATAGCTGTACTTGACATATTACACGCATTTAAAAACTAGCAATCCCGCACGGCGTTGCCCGTGACCAACTGTGGTATATTATTATTATTAGCACCGCGTCCTACTACCCGTTCGGGTATTGTGGTATAATAATTATATAAGCCCAACCCCTCATGGTGCCCGATTCGCCATGAAAATCTCTGAAACGTAATTCTAAACCAGATTAACAATATTTTCTTCAAAAATTTGTTAAAATAGCCCAATAGCTAATCAAAAATTTAAAAATCCGGCTTCGAGGTGCATTCGGACCCCCTTCCATCCACCTATGTTAAACAATTCATATCTCTGCGTGCCGTAGATTTGGCTGGACATCGCACGCACACAAACACACAAACACTTCCTTTTATTATTATGGACATTGGAGAGGAATTTTCCCCCCTTCCCCTTGATTTATAACATGAAATTAACTTAATTTGCGCAGAGACGCAGAACCTTTGGTGTGGGGGGATATAAGCGGAAATAATTGTTGATCGATTTTATTTGTGTTTTCCAAAGATTTTTAAAAAAAAGTGGGGGCTATCATTTTGAATATTGGCTGTCTCAAGAAGCTTGTGATAAAAGTTACAGGTAGTCTACTTTCTCGTAATTGGTTTTTTTTCACATTACACAAAAGGGACACAAATATCTAGCTTTAAATAAAATACGCCGCCTAAAGCCACAAGCTTAGAATTTGGAGTGGGTAGAAATGGCATCATCTACCCATTTATCTAAATTTGGATTGGTACACTTAAACCATACAGCCTGCGTCACTGAATGTGAATTATGTGATCATCACATCTAGTAAATGATTATGGTAATCATACTCCAAAATCTAAAATCAAGGTAGACTTGGATAACCATAAGAAATATATCTTATAACATTGATATAGAAAATAAAATATACAGGTGCCAATATTCCATCTGTCAAGAATAAAAATCCAACATCTGTAAAAGAATGCTAGCTGGCAGATCATAAGGCTGGGCTTATAAACATATTGAAGTAGATTTGATAACTTTTCTCAGCTGTCACATTTTTCTAGCGTTGAAACTAAAAAAAAGTTTTTTTGGTTCAATGTTCTAAACCTATAATCGTACATACTTCTTTGATGATCAAAACATGTATATTTTACCCGTTCCTATAACTCAAAACCGGATCAATATGGGAACGTGTTTACATGATATCTCTGAATCAGGTTCCCGTGATAAATGTATGTTTGTTGACAAAGCAATAGAAACTTAATGCCCTAAGCATTAAAAACGCCATCAGGCTTTTCTGCAGTTTACTTTTATATAGAAACAATCTTATTTGACATCTAGAAAAGCTACTAGATCTACTTTCACATCTTCATACGTCTTGTCATGTGATCTACAACTGTCACTTTTGATAGATATTTTCAATATATATGAAATAACACTAATAATATAGTAAAATGTTATCACTGATGTCCGTAAAAAAACATGTTTATGTTTTCTAAAGGGCTCTTCCTTAGAATTTAACGGGCCACCTCACCTGAGTAAACAAAGGAACCAATGTCAGTTCGTGAAGACTGTGACAAGCTCGCTGATAGTACGTCCACTGTCAGACCCGTGTGTCGCACTGTGTTCTATCATGGCACGGACCTCTCGCCTCCACGTCAAGGTCACGTGGATTGCAACAATCCCTTCATTAACTACGCGAGGGGGGAGGGGGGCGCGATGAGCTAAACAGTTCCGCATGGAATATTTATATCATTTTATTATGTGGTCTTGGTGTCGAGAACCGACCAAGTCCTTCATTAAGTTATCATTGACGTTTTTACACCAGTTTCAAATAAGTAAGACAAGTGATTGGCATCGCCTTGATAGTGAACTCCGAATCATTCGTATAAACGCTCTTGGCTACAGAAGAGGTTTATAATTAATACTAAACTTTTTTTTTCATCCGTGGCGTCAACCCGAAAGAGAACAATTGCAGATAGAGGGTGTCATGTGATCAGCACAACGAACACTTCAGCCGATAATCTTAGTTTTCTAGACCGGAGCTGCTACTATTTTATTCAAGTAACTTCTTATTTGATCTTAAGAGGCCGAGTTTGACACCGTTACAAACCCACTGCTTCATAGAAGAATCTGGAAGCGCCGGGGATCGAACTCAGGACCTCTGAATCTGTAGCCAGGAATTTGACTATTTGATAACAGAGGCGGTCACTATACAGTTTTAGATAAACACAATAACTCGGATAGTCTTTGGAAAAAACCTTTAAGAACATTTATAATTTGGAGAAGTCAAAATTGGAAAAAGGTTAATGTTCCTATATGACAGTTGAGGAGCACATGGATTGGCCTCTGAGAACATGAAGGTAAATCAACAGCCTCTTTCCACGGGAAGAGTCAGCTAACAGGAAAAGCTACTAGATCTACTCTCACGTACTCATACATCACGCCATGTTATCTGCAGCGCTAATTTTAGATATATATTATCAATACCTAGACAATAATACTAATAATACAGTTAAATATAATCAATGTTGACCTGAATAAAAATGTTTGTGTTTTCTAAAAGGCCCTTCTTATAAAAATGGGACTGTAGTAGCTTTATGAACTGAAGTGATTAGTTGGTTCTTTGAGCAGACAAGTGACACCGACACCGCTCGAACCCTAGCACACATGGTACCCACGTTTCGAGCACATCAATGACAGTATTTGGTTATGGATTTTGGGAACATTGTAGTCTTTGTACACCCGGGGAGAGGACTACAAACAGGGCATTTGCCCCTCTCTCCAACACCCCATTCTCCCCAGGATCACACATAATTTTAATAGGAGTAAAAACATGCCGAGCAGGTCGCAGTGAAGGTGAAGATCACGGCCGGGTGAGAATAGATGTCACGGTCGTTGTCAGGTAACAAGTATCGCTACTAGCGCTGGTCACGGCTGTTTTCAAACCCCCCGTAAGAGCCACGGTGGAGGCAGAACCGGCCATCATCCAGCTTTTAAAGAGTCTCATTTCCAAAAATTGGAGGAAGGACCACTCCAAATTAGTGACATCTTAACTGGTGAGTGTGATTTAGAGGTGGGGCTCATTGACCCCCCTGTAATAAATAGCC
>CABFWB010004743.1:33470-46738 GCA_902151455.1 Timema bartmani | reverse complement strand
CAATCACGTCTTCTCCACCAATAAAACTCGTTGATAGCTGACACGCTCTACCTGCCAGCATAGTTCAAGTACCAGCGCCGGGTCTCGAATGTGAGACCAGTCACGTAGGACATTCGGGCTCTATGAACTGCGTCATCCGTCTTCTAAGAGACTCCCGCAGGCGCGGACGGTGAATAGGTATACGTTGACCTGCAGGCCTATTTCTGACCACCAATCTTTGTATAATCCTCTAGTTTTAGCGTCAACAGTTGACAACACTTTTACAAAGAATATTATCTTTTAAGAAGTTAGAGGCTAGAAATTAGGTAAATTTATTTCAAGAATGATGGTATTTATGACTGAACGTTATTCATTTATTTTAATTTTCCCAAACAGCTGATCACAAGTCATATTCTTTGCAAGAAAGATTTAGTATAGTTTTATTTAGTAAATTCCTTGCATCATTTTGTTTGCCTCCGGTTTGAAATGGAAAAATACTCTAAGCCTATTTTATTCACTTCACACAACATATTTGAGTCAAAAAATCATGATGAAAAATATGCGTTCAAATAGTAATGTCACACGGGAACATGAATTAGTATGAGAAACAATGTTTTTGCAATATGTATGCTCTATGATCCAATGTTCTAGTCTCCATATAGGCCTACCTATTTGTGTAATACTAGAACAAGTGTTGGTAACCTGGTGGTCTACGGGGTAAGGTGTTAGACTTCTGTGCTGGGGGTCCGGGGTTCAATCCTAGGTCCCGGCACAGATTTATCTGATTGCCCAAACCCTTCCTTCACCTCTGACAAGACGTGTATTAATCACAACTTGTGAATGTGTGAGATGCCAGGCCTACACCGTGACTCGGATTCCACGTTAAACTGTAGGTCCTCCATTTCATCTCACAATCACCCTACCATTGCACATCAGCGTAAGTGCGTATAACCCGAGCGGGTAGTAAGAGGCGGTGCTAATAATAATAATAATAATAATAATAATAATAATAATAATAATAATAACTAGAACAAGTGTATTAACTAAAAAATAAAATGTTTACGGTTTCTAATGTAGAACCATCCTTATATTTATTTTATTCTAAAACAATTTTATTTTGTAACTAAAGAATATATGCCTTTTAAGACTGTGTCTCAAAAACAACACTTTTCAAACAGTAGACTAATATTTTGTATTTTTTCCCTTCTTAGTAAGCCTAAGTTACATTTTAACCCTTCTTGATTTTGCCAAATCAAAGTGAACGTTTGACTATTTAAGTGTACAGCAAGGTGTTTTATTATTTACTTTGTATGAGTTGAGGTTGCATAGATAAGATCTCCTACCTCAACTCGAACATACACATTGTGTGTTAATGTTGATAATTTAAAGTATTGAAAAGGTTCTTCTCACGTTTAAGCATGAGTCAAATATGTTGTGTGAAGGTGTTAGAAAATAAAACCGGCGATTTAAAGTTGATAAAAGCGTTCAATAACTTCCAAAAATAGTGTTTGTATCTTGTTATTTGAAGGACATTCTTGAGAATTTAGTTAAAGTGTTTAAGCATACAAGTACTTCTTTAGAATGAGTTGTTTGTGTAGTTTATTCACTTCATGATAACTATGCCTACCACTAATAATCAGTCTCAGATACATTTATAAACCTTTTACGATAAAAACCTAGGCCTAAACCTTACCGCCTATTTTGGTTCTTTCCCTCCTTGGCTGCAACAGTCCATAGGTCTACATTATAAAAGTTTTATTGCGCCATATTGAACAGATTACCTTTTTACTGTCTTGTCATCTGGTCGAGCCAGGTGTTTTACAATTATAGGGTAGATATGATAAAGGTAGAGTTATAGAATAAAAGGTATTCGGATTTGTGTAGAGGGAGATTGAAACCCCAACCTCCCCACCTTTGGAAAATCAGACCAAAGAGACTGACACCTTGGTCAATGTTCCCCCATGAGGTGGGTTAACAGAATACAAACATCCCAAGCCTAACCTCCACCTACAAACAATCTTAATATTGAAATTTCCCAATTATCAGTGAATAATCTTGTATTTTGATGGTGTTATATTTCAAAGAAAATATGGTTTTAACATTCTGTTATAGGCCTATGTTGAAAGTTAGATTATGTGAAACACACACACGTTTTGAGATTATTATATACGGCTGATGAGATGACATGTTTAAACAAAATACCTTAGCGTCACTCTACTACTACTACCGTGTTACCATGACAACCACCTCAGCAGTTCCAGCCGGGAATACGGGTGCTAGTTCCTCCACCGTGGATCAACGTCCCGTGTTACCATGACAACCACCTCAGCAGTTCCAGCCGGGAATACGGGTGCTAGTCTCTCCATTATAGATCAACGTCCCGTGTTACCATGACAACCACCTCAGCAGTTCCATCCGGGAATACGGGTGCTAGCCACTCCGACGTGAATCAACGTCCGCCGAGAGACGCAAGAAAGGGACATTAGAATCTTTGTTAAGATAACAGCGATCATGAGGAGTGTTGTTGAAATGACGAAGTAAGTTTGAGAAATCCCAGAAGGTAATAGGACTATAATAAGGTAGATGTTGTAACTTTAATAGGCTTCCGGATCACTGGCTTGTGTTATGTATTAACTAATTGTCTTACCATTTTACCAAATATTGATTCTCAAGCAGGAATTGTCTTTAAACGGTTAAATGAAAAGGCTCGTAAGATTGATGATTTAAAAGATATTAGATAATATGTAATTATAAAATAAAAATGTATTTTTTACAAAATAATAAGAATAACAATATCTCTAATATACCAATCAGGGATAGTATCAGCAGTCCCTATAATCAGGGATAGTATCAGCAGTGTGAGTCCTGATGACCAGCCTGAAATAAGAACAGGATTATATCAGGGCACTTCACATCCATTAACAGCCTAGTGCATGGTTGAATATTTGGGCACGTGTGCTAACAGCTAAGCTGAATACAGACTATGCTGACGTTTCGTGTCAACATATTACAACACAACACATCAGTTTCAAGTGATTACACTGCTCTTATGTATCTGGTGTATTGTTACGTTTGCAAGGGCGTAGAAAGCTCATTTTTCTAGGGGTGTCCACAAATAAATCCTAGAGGGCTCCCCTATGACCCTGCTCTTTCTTTAAAACCTTTCATAGTTATCAAATAATGTTTTGAGTAAGTATATATGTTGAGATAATGGGTGAGGGAAAGCTAGTAAATCTACTAGAGCCACGAACTCCACTTCTGACATTGTTCTTTTTTCTTAGGGTGATTCCTCATACAGGTGAGGTAGCCCACTTACTCCGCTCATCCCAAGAAACTACCTTTGTTTGGCAATGCCACATGAATGCATGAGGAAAGAAGTACTGCACAGTATTTGAAAGGTTGACAGAGATAAATTTACAATTGGAAGTTTTACAAGGTGTATCTTTAAGGTGAATATTAAAATATTCACTAACTAATATTTGGTTGATGAAATATACAATTGTATGTAATTGTGGATCCCCCTTAAAGGGGGTGTTCAACAAATTCCAGGGGTCCAATTAATTCTAGAGGGGTCCGAACCCCCGGCTCCCTACCTTGCTACGCCCTTGGTTGTTTGAATATGAATTGCTGATAGTTGGTTTCTTGATTCTGATCAAAGAACATTTTGTGTACGATTCCTTTAATCAAATTTTCAAGTGGACATTACTAAAATGGATGAAAGACTATTAGCTGAACTTGAAGAGGAGAAGCTTGTAGCTGCTATTAGCTGAACTTGAAGAGGAGAAGCTTGTAGTTGTTATTACCTGAATTTGAAGAGGATAAGCTTGTAGCTGTTATTAACTGAACTTGATGAAGAGGAGAAGCTTGTAGCTGTTATTACCTGAACTTGAAGAGGAGAAGCTTGTAGTTGTTATTACCTGAATTTGAAGAGGAGAAGCTTGTAGCTGTTATTAACTGAACTTGATGAAGAGGAGAAGCTTATAGCTGTTATTACCTGAAGTTGAAGAGGAGAAGCTTGTAGCTGCTATTAGCTGAACTTGAAGAGGAGAAGCTTGTAGTTGTTATTACCTGAATTTGAAGAGGAGAAGCTTGTAGCTGCTAATAGCTGAACTTGAAGAGGAGAAGCTTGTGGCTGTTATTACCTGAAGTTGAAGAGGAGAATCTTGTAGCTGCTATTAGCTGAATTTGATGAAGATGAGCTTGTAGCTGCTATTAGCTGAACTAGATTAAGAGAAGCTTGTAGCTGCTATTATCTGAACTTAATGTAGAGGAGAAGCTTGTAGCTGCTATTAGCTGAACTTGATGAAGAGGAGAAGCTTGTAGCTGTTATTAACTGAACTTGACGAAGAGGAGAAGCTTGTAGCTGCTATTAGCTGAACTTGATGAAGAGAAGCTTGTAGCTGCTATTAGTTGAACTTAATGAAGAAAAGAAGCTTGTAGCTGTTATTAGCTGAACTTGATGAAGAGGAGAAGCTTGTAGCTGATATTAGTACATTATTTGCACCGGAACAAACAAAAGGGTGGATAGATAGATCCCAAAAATGCTGAGAAGGGTGAATTTGGGGAATTTAATACTTTATGACTCGAACTTTGGAAAGATGAAGAGCATTTTAAAATGCACACTGGTAAGAGTTTTCTACCCTTTTATCTCTAACAAAATTGAGGTGTCACGTTCTGGTGCTTGTCATGGCATGTTAACCAGCATTCCGGCGTCAGACACCATAAAACATCTCAGAACACAGCTCATCACATGGTCGTGTAGTCTAACATCTTACATTGTGTTATCAGTAATAAAGCTTTTAATCAATAATCTGATCAGACTTTCAGAAAAACAATTTGTGCTATGCCTACAGTGTAAAAGTAATACCCTTCCCCTGGTTGTAATACTACCAGCAATACACTTCATGTGCTTGGTATGGAACCTGACTATGTGTGCCTTCTGTATAGTGTGCTTGGTATGAAACCTGGCTATGTGTGTCTTCTATATAGTGTGCTTGGTATGGAACCTGGCTACGCGTTTCTTCTATATAGTGTGATTTGTATGGAACCTGGCTATGTGTGCCTTCTAAATAGTGTGCTTGGTATGGAACCTGACTATGTGTGCCTTCTGTATATTGTGCTTGGTATGGAATCTGGCTATGTGTGTCTTATATATAGTGTGCTTAGTATGGAACCTGGCTATGTGTACCTTCTATATAGTGTGATTGGTATAGAACCTGGCTATGTGTGTCTTCTATATAGTGTGTAGTGTGATTGGTATAGAACCTGGCTATGTGTGCCTTCTATATAGTGTGCTTGGTATGGAACCTGGCTATGTGTGTCTTCTATATAGTGTGCTTGGTATGTAACCTGGCTATGTGTGTCTTCTATATAGTGTGCTTGGTATTGAACCTGGCTATGTGTGTCTTCTATATAGTGTGCTTGGGATGGAACCTGATTATGTGTGCCTTCTATATAGTGTGCTTGGTATGGAACCTGACTATGTGTGCCTTCTATATAGTGTGCTTGGTATGGAACCTGACTATGTGTGCCTTCTGTATAGTGTGATTGGTATGGAACCTGACTATGTGTGTCTTCTATATAGTGTGCTTGGTATGGAACCTGGCTATGTGTGTCTTCTATATAGTGTGATTGGTATGGAACCTGACTATGTGTGCCTTCTATATAGTGTGATTGGTATGGAACCTGACTATGTGTGTCTTCTATGTAGTGTGCTTGGTATTGAACCTGGCTATGTGTGTCTTATATATATTCTGTATAGTGTGCTTGGTATGGAACCTGTTCATAATTATGCTGCTTGTCTGTGGAGGTGATACAAATCTACTTTATGTATGGGAGTTAGGCTAACGTCTTTGTTAAATTATGTGTTTATTTATTATATATATTTACGGCCACCCTAAAACCAAAATAGATCCCTTCATTGATTTGTAGCTGGTATATTAATTAATCCTTGTGACCATATAAACCGCTACAGGTGTTTTGGAGCAATCTCCTATCTTAGCTTCTAACAAATTCTGTTCTCAATAAATTACGTGCGGTATCCACCTAAATGTCAAGGTTCATTTGACCACGCAGCAAATGTATGTTAGTGGGCAGCAATATATGTGTTACTGGTCAGAAAGATGTGTGTTACTGGTAAGCAAGATGTGTGGTAGTGGGCAGCAACCTTCCAGACATTTACACTTTTAATAGAATCAACCAAAGACAAGCGCTTAACATTAAATCGTGTCGGTAACTGAACCATTGCTTGGAGACTGCGCAGCCTTGTTGAGACATTGGACCAATACTTGGAGACTGTGCAGCCTTGTTGAGACATTGGACCGAGACTTGGAGACTGTGTTACCTCGTTGAGACATTGGACCGAGACTTGGAGACTGTGCAGCCTTGTTGAGACATTGGCCAAGACTCGGAGACTGTGTTACCTCGTTGAGACATTGGGCCGAGACTTGGAGACTTTGTTACCTCGTTGAGACATTGGACCGAGACTTGGAGACTGTGAAGCCTTGTTGAGACATTGGCCAAGACTCGGAGACTGTGTTACCTCGTTTAGACATTGGACCGAGACTTGGAGACTGTGCAGCCTTGTTGAGACATTGGACCGAGACTTGGAGACTGTGCAGCCTCGTTGAGACATTGGACCGAGACTTGGAGACTGTGCAGCCTTATTGAGACATTGGACCGAGACTTGGAGACTGTGCAGCCTCGTTGAGACATTAGACCGAGACTTGGAGAATGTGCAGCCTCGTTGAGACATTGGGCCGAGACTTGGAGACTGTGCAGCCTCATTGAGACATTGGACCGAGACTTGGAGACTGTGCAGCCTTGTTGAGACATTGGACCGAGACTTGGAGACTGTGCAGCTTTGTTGAGACATTGGACCGAGACTTGGATATTGTGCAGCCTTGTTGAGACATTGGGCTGAGACTTGGAGATTGTGCAGCCTCGTTGAGACATTGGACCGAGACTTGGAGACTGTGTTACCTCGTTGAGACATTGGACCGAGACTTGGAGATTGTGCAGCCTTGTTGAGACATTGGCCAAGACTCGGAGACTGTGTTACCTCGTTGAGACATTGGACCGAGAATTGGAAACTGTGCAGCCTCGTTGAGACATTGGGACGAGACTTGGAGACTGTTCTACCTCGTTGAGACATATTGTACGTGTTTACGCCCCCAAACATACTAGGGCATGTTTTTAAAACCATATTTTTAATGAAGCGAGAGAAACGGGGTGTACCAGGTCATGTGGGATGAATTACGAACTAGAGATAACCTTATTAGGAAGACAAACTTTTATTTGAAAACTTTTTAAAAGGGAATTAAAGGTAAAAGCCTGTCTCCTCTTTTGAGGGTAGATGCGGTTGGAAGAGTTTAGAAGGGTGATCAAATAACCTTCGCACACTTAGCGGCACTTAGTAACTTGTCTCTCTACCTCGTCAAGTGATCAAATAACTTTTACATTAAAAACATATCATTTACATTTCACAGCTTGTACCTACTGCTGGGTATAATCATTTAGTCCGCAATATTCCAGGCACGTCGTTATGTTACACTAATAACCTGTACATATGACAAGTGAACATTCAGGATACTTCCAATTTTACATTCACTCATTTCTGTAATGAACTGAGTCAGGCTCTCACTTCTGGTTCATGTATCTATCAGGTAGTGAGACAGGTAGGCAGGTAGTAAGGTAGACAGGTAGCAAGCAGTTAGTAAGGTAGATAGGCAGGTAGTAAGGTAGACAGGTAGCAAGCAGTTAGTAAGGTAGATAGGCAGGTAGTAAGGTAGACAGGTAGCAAGTAGTTAGTAAGGTAGATAGGCGGGTAGTAAATTAGGCAGGCAGGTAGGCAGGTAGTATTCAGACAGGTATTAATGCAGACAGGTAGTAAAGCAGGCAGGTATTAATGTAATCAGGCAGGTAGTGAGGCAGGATGTAAGACTATTTTTAAATAAACTAGCGCAAGTCAATCTAATAATGGCACCACCTAATTTAAATCATACTTTTTTTTTTCCAAATGTAATATAGCTGTAAAAACCAACTTAAATAATTTATAATGATACTGAAGTTTGGGTAGTTTAGACCCAAATAAAATATACGAATAATACCCGAAAAGAGGTGTTTTTTTAACAAGTTAAGGCAAAATGTTGTTTTGTTTCCTCAGATATTTATTTCATCCTGTGTATGTTTAGTAACTTTATTTCAAACTCAGTTCTTGATGTTTGCATTTGATATGTCCCCTTAAAACCTCCACGCTCAAGTGTAGATATCCAGAGTTCTATTCTCGTGATCGATGAATCATGATTTTACAACATTTGGCCCAAAGTTGAACAAGTATTATGGCCAGCAAAAAAAAAACTTTTAATTTAATTTCTAATGCCTCTTGTTATATTAGTGATGTAATAAACCAATGTGTTAATATTGAGCTGAGTTTGTGATTCATTAGAGTGTATTGAGTAGATAGAGAGTGGTATTGGTCACAAGGTGTGTGTTGAGTAGTTAGAGAGTGGTATTGGTCACAAGGTGTGTGTTGAGTAGTTAGAGAGTGGTATTGATCACAAGGTGTGTGTTGAGTAGCTAGAAAGTAAGAGAGAGTGGTATTAATCACAAGTTGTTAGTTCAGTCAATCAGGGATAGTTGTATTTGTCACAAGCTGTTAGTTCAGTTAATAAAGGAGAATTATATTGGTCACAATCTGTTAGTTTAGTAAATAAAGGAGAGTTGTATTGGTCACAAGTTGTTAGCTCAGTCAATAAAGGAGAGTTGTATTAGTCACAAGCTGTTAACTCAGTCAATAAAGGAGAGTTGTATTGGTCACAAGCTGTTAGTTTAGTAAATAAAGGAGAGTTGTATTGGTCACAATCTGTTAGTTCAGTAAATAAAAGAGAGTTGTAATGGTCACAAGCTGTTAGTTCAGTAATTAAAGTAGAGTTGTATTGGTCACAATCTGTTAGTTCAGTCAATAAAGGAGAGTTGTATTGGTCACAATCTGTTAGTTCAGTAATTAAAGGAGAGTCGTATTGGTCACAAGCTGTTAGTTTAGTAAATAAAGGAGAGTTGTATTGGTCACAAGCTGTTAGTTTAGTAAATAAAGGAGAGTTGTATTGGTCACAAGCTGTTAGTTCAGTAAATAAAGGAGAGTTGTATTGGTCACAAGCTGTTAGCTCAGTTTAGTAAATAAAGGAAAATTGTATTGATCATGATCATAATCTGTTAGCTCAATCAAGCTCACACAACAAATGACAGCCTAGTTCCATGTCAAAGGTCAAACAGCTGTAAGTGGGGGAGAGGGAAAACCAATGCTTCTTCCACTCGTTATTGCTTCAAGCTCACTCGCTCGTTATAAACTCAACTGGGTCACAATTTATTCATGCGTTGACAACATTACAACCGACACTTTGGAATCAAAATAAATTGCTCTTGCTCTTCTGTTGGAAATTAAAATAGCTCAATATTAAAATACACAGAACACGAATTATTTTGAGTCCATTAAAAAACTAATGAGAAATTAAATCATCAAAATAATGGTTCTTTTAAGTGTCCTTTTTTAATAAACATGTTTCTAAACTCTTTTGGATTTCATAAATACTTTCATTAGAGGCTGAAGAAGTAAAATTATAAATTAAATCTTAATGGAGGAGTATTTTATAAATATCACTAAGCGTTCATAGAGCTCTATTGATATTTTCTAAGGGAGAATAACTACATAAATATAGAACCAATATTAAAACCAATTTAATTTCAAGTGCGTGGATTTTGATATTTATTAAATTTGATTTATTATGTGCATTCTCAAATAATACATGATTTCTTGTGAAAATCTAATTAGTCATCGTATCAATTTGTTTGCTATAGTTAAAGTATACAAATATTGACACTAATTTAAAATTAAAAAATATGGCTGTGCTTAAAATAAACAGATGCAATCATTTAATTATGTTTAAGTATAAGCGTATTATTTAAAAGTATCTGACTCAGCAAGTGCTAGCTCTTGACAAAGATTTTGATACTACCCTCAATTCAGAAAAGTTGCACTGATCACATATCAAGTGATAGCCCCTGACAAGGCTCTTGATACTACCCTCAATTCAGAAACGTTGCACGAATCACATATCAAGTGAAAGCCCCTGACAAGGCTCTTGATACTACCCTCAATTCAAAAACGGTGCACGGATAGCCCCTGACAAAGCTCTTGATACTACCCTCAATTCAGAAACGTTGCGCGAATCACATATCAAGTGATAGCCCCTGACAAGGCTCTTGATACTACCCTCAATTCAGAAACGTTGCACGAATCACATATCAAGTGATAGCCCCTGACAAGGCTCTTAATACTACCCTCAATTCAGAAACGTTGCACAGATCACATAGTTCTCCATTGTCTTTGCCGCTTCTCTAAAACTCGTCTGGGGAAATCGTATATTTTTAAGGTATGGTGTCAAGTAAAGTAGAATTAAGATTAAATGTATCCGAATTTGTTGGAGGGAAAGCTATAAACCCTCAAGTAGATAAAACCTTCAAAATTCCGGTTGGGATTTGAACCAGAAACTCCCCGTCTCAAGCCAATCAGGCAAAACCAGACTGAAGCTTTGCCAATGAACCGGATTCTTTTAATATAGTTGGATTAATTTATTAATTTACCACCAAAATTCTGTGAGGATATGTGGATATAATTATTCTAGACTAGTAAAGAGCAGTTATGTGGATCTCTATATTCTCTAGAGGATAGTATGGGTGTAGTAGTGTTTCTGAGTTAGAAATTATGTTAGTCTATTATTCTTTCCCCCTTGTGTGGGTCTGTTATTCATTCCCCTTTGTTTGCGTCTGTTATTCTTTCCCCCGTCGTGTTAGTCTATTATTCTTTCCCCCTTGTGTGTGTCTGTTATTCTTTCCCCCTTGTGTGTGTCTGTTATTCATTCCCCCGCGTGTTAGTCTATTATTCTTTCCCCCTTGTGTGTGTCTGTTATTTTTTCCCCCTTGTGTGTGTCTGTTATTCATTCCCCCTTGTGTGTGTCTGTTATTCTTTCCCCCTTGTGTGTGTCTGTTATTCTTTCCCCCTTGTGTGCGTATGTTATTCTTTCCCCCGCGTGTTAGTCTATTATTCTTTCCCCCTTGTGTGTGTCTGTTATTCTTTCCCCTTGTGTGTGTCTGTTATTCTTTCCCCCTTGTGTGTGTCTGTTATTCATTCCCCCTTGTGTTTGTCTGTTATTCTTTCTCCCTTGTGTGGGTCTGTTATTCATTCCCCTTTGTGTGCGTCTGTTATTATTTCCCCCGTCGTGTTAGTCTATTATTCTTTCCCCCTTGTGTGTGTCTGTTATTCTTTCCCCCTTGTGTGTGTCTGTTATTCATTCCCCCTTGTGTGTCTGTTATTATTTCTCCCTTGTGTTTGTCTGTAATTCTTTCCCCCTTGTGTGTCTGTTATTCTTTCCCCTTGTGTTTGTCTGTTATTCTTTCTCCCTTGTGTTTGTCTGTTATTCTTTCCCCCTTGTGTGTCTGTTATTCTTTACCCTAGTGTTTGTCTGTTATTCTTTCCCCCTTGTGTGTGTCTGTTATTCTTTCCCCCTTGTGTGTGTCTGTTATTCTTTCCCCCTTGTGTTTGTCTGTTATTCTTTCCCCTTTGTGTGTGTCTGTTATTCTTTCCCCCTTGTGTTTGTCTGTTATTCTTTCTCCCTTGTGTTTGTCTAATTGATATCCTCTGTTTCAGGTCGACCCCATTGTAAAATGGATACGTCCTACGAAGGAGATGGAGCGAGAGTTCTACAAGGAGACGAATAGGATCATTGTAACACAACTAGACACTGTCACAGATATTTCCAAAACATACAACAATATAAATGCTCTGAGCCATCGTACCACGTGTGACCCTAGACCCTCATTGAACAGAACATCTATCTGTAAACACACCACAGAAATATTAGGCACGAACTTTGCACACCTGAACTCAGGAACTGATTCTCTACTAATACTTACCGATATCTCAAAGTGCAATGGAAGCGCTGAATAGCACGATGTCTTCACTAGAGAACAACATTGGTCACGTGACGGAGGAGAGTTACATAGTGACGTCACTAGGGAGTACTATTAGTGATGCGATGGAGGAAAGCGACGCATTGACCTCATTGTCTAACATGAGCGACGTCCTGCCGAACGAGACGTCTCTACCGTACGATGCTCGGCCAGAGACCTACATCGTCCCGGTGGTATTCGCCCTTATCTTCGTGGTGGGTGTGTTGGGTAACGGCACCCTGGTGTATATCTTCCTCCGACACTAGGAACATGAGGAATGTCCCCAACACGTACATCTTCAGTCTGGCTCTAGGAGATCTTCTGGTCATCATCACCTGCGTGCCTTTCACCTCCACCGCCTACACTGTGGAGTCCTGGCCCTTCGGTGAAGTCAGTCATATGTTCTAACAATAGAGTATATCTGTAAAACTATTGTTATTCAATCAAATCACCTCCCTTATTATAGGTGTGGTGCTGTGACAGTGGATATAGGACGTTCTACTGCTCGCTGATGGACTCCTACGATCTCTCTGATAGGCTGCCTGTATGTCGTACTCCCTTAACCACGTGACTACGTGCGTCATTCCTTTCCAATCTGCCTGTTATATTGCTGGTCTTGTGACGTGACTACTAAACTTTCCTATAGTCCACTCCTTATTCTAGTTTACAGCAAAGCTATACTATAATTATGTAGGACGTGCTTAAGCCACTGAGCCAACCCCACAACTCACTACACTAACACAGGCCTTAAAGGTGTGACGTGTGCAGACAACAAATATAAATATTTCGTTCAAAATTGTCTAAACCTTTGTCTAACAATAGGGAAAATTATAACATTTCAGACAGTGAAGCACCCCTTTTTTTTATCGATCGTAAAAAATAAGGGTGGCATGTTAACAATTAAATACAATAGGAAAGGGAGAGTTTAGGTTTGAGAACTTAATGATATTACCTCGTTAAATAATTACCAACATTCCAGGCTTTGTAGCATTTTTATATGCTGCAAGAGTATATAAGTTAGTTTAATAATAATGTAATATACTGAGACATTTCTACTATATATAGATAGATAGATAGATAGATAGATAGATAGATAGATATATCTTAATATATATAATTCTTCTGTACGTGTGTATGTCACTGAACTCCTCCTAAACAGCTGGACCGATTTTGATGAAATTTGTTGTGTGTGTTTGAGTGGGTCCATGGATGGTTTAGATTCACAATTGGACCCGGTAGGTGGCACTGCAATCGGGTTCTAGGATAATTTTTTTTGGGGGGGG
>CABFWB010004743.1:0-32030 GCA_902151455.1 Timema bartmani | reverse complement strand
CTTTTTTTTTTTTTTTTAGATATTTATATGTCACCCTTACTTTTAGTGATTTTGTGAAAGGGAGTGCTTCAGCTTGGATAAATAAATATGTAGTTTTAAATATGACTAAAATTTCATGAGACAGCAAACATTATTACCTAATATACATATGCCTTAGAATCCCAGAAGGGGATCAATAAGGAATGAAGATATATACAATACTATTGCTTCGACAGGCGGAGAGTGGTTCATTCAGAGAAATTCCTCTTCTATCTAATTATCCTAGAGCTAATTAACAAGCTAGGAACATCAAAGCTCCCTAAATACATTTTACATGAGCATGACAAATATAAGCCTGCATATCGCAGGCATATTACTCAGTTTGCTGTTGACTCTGTATAATTCCTGGTAAACATGAATTAATTAACCATCCTTTTCAATTTAAAGACAAACTACTTTTTCAAAATAAATATAACTGTACTAACATTTCCTTCACACAAGAAGGACGGTCTAACAATTATTACATAAATGTCCATCTACATTAAGCGAGTCAAGGTCCATCTATCATTACGTGATTACTTTGCCAGTGACAGTTAGACACACCTCATTGAACTATAATCTGAAAATTCATAATTCTCAACAAATCAATACTAAAGGTGACTATTTAATTGTTTCAAATATAGCATTCAAAATATAGGACCAAGCTATATTTTTAGATACCATTCAAATTCTAACAGTTAGCGATAGATTTTACTTATGATTCCCATCTCAAACAGAGAATTATTATTTGTTAAACTGAATACATTTATCTGTGCTCCGTATGACACATAATATGAGTGCCGTGACATTTAATTGTGAATCAGCATTATTCCGTAAGAAAAGACACTAGTAACATAAACTTAAACCCGCCATCAAGACTTAATTTCAAAAGAGAATTGAAGCCTATAACAATAATACTATGTCAAAAGATACATAATATAGTGCTTACATTATTATAGTGCCTCACTTCTTATCGCCACCAAGAGTGTCCATATCCTAGAAGGGGAACAAGGGGAGGGAATACAAGGGATTCATATGATCAAAGGGAAGTACGGTCTCTTTCTACACTTGCCGCCAAGGTAACAGGAAACACGTCACGCCAACACAACGTCTAGACTATAGTATAACCTTGTAGGCCAGCCTCGATCCCTTGTGGAAAAACTAGAATATTTCGGAACCTACTCGACCATGGCGTATTATGCACGTTGACTTCATCAGGACTCGTTGGTTAGTTGGCCGTTGTCTCTCGTTCGAGTCAGCTGTGACTTGGCTCCAGTCAATTTCAATGGGGGGGCGATTCGGGTGGAATGGGTCAAAGGCGTAAATTGGATAAGTTCTTATTTTAATCAAAGCAGGATATTATTTAGGAATTAGATATAATAGAAAGTTCTCAATGTCATGGATAATATTACTTAACTTAAGAAATAGAACCTGGTAGCATATAAAACATGGTACAACAGTATTCAAAACTTACTCTTTAATGAAGGTCAAGAAACTTCTCACGGGATAATACATTCTGTGGAAAAGGAGTCAAATGATCTGATAGCTCTCACAAGACAGTAATACAATTGGTCATTTTGTTCCCTTAGTGAGGTGGCTCAAGAGATCACACTAAACTCTTAACCCCCAAGACTTCACTTTACCGAAAATATCTCTACTCCTTATACGAACGTCCATATTCCAATTTGACCAAAATAACGTGGTCTTCCCTCAACTAGAGATGCACGAAGAAAGACCTAAACATGAACTGATCCTAGTAACGTGTATTTACTGTTTCAACGTTCCGATAGTCGAATCTTGTCATCAAATCTACCCACTAAACAGTTCGTGAGTATGATCAGGATTAAAATCTCCCCAATACCCCCTCATATCGTACTACTCTCAAGTATAGCCAGCAGTAGGCAGATATCAGCATTAACTTAACCTACTGAATTTCTTATGAGTATAATTGTGATTTTGATTTCAATCGGGGTTACTGAAATACTCATGTATATAATTGTTATTCATATCACAGCTTAATCCCTACCTATTGAACTGGACATAAGTATAGCCGGGATTCAGATATCCCCTGCACTTAGGAGATTGAGAGGGGGTATCGCGTGACGAGCCTGAAGAGTGTCCTAACGCAGTTTGATCGTCAACTCCTCTTTCTACTGTAAAATAAGTACAGCCTATTCCTACCTACACGCACAGAACAGATCACCTACTAACAATTGGTCAACTTCACTCAAGTTGACTCACTCTTGTATTTAAAGGAATATCTCCTCGAGGTCAGACAGCCATAGTTTTATTCGAGTTTGAGTAAATATAATCTATATATTCCTGCAGACCAGGCGCGGATTCAGGGAGGAAGTCAAGGGGTCAGTTGACCCCCCTGTGAAAGTTAGAAAATTATTTTTTTTTTTAATGAAAGTTCAAATTTTAGAAAGAAAATACAACACAGATACTCATACACTTGTTTTAAAATCTATTTACGCGCATACACCTCTTAATCCGGGTCCACACGAGCATTATTCGACCAAGATTAATCACTGTCCGATATGACTCACGCAAGTGTGGAAAAATTTTCGTTTTCATGTGCTAATATCTGTCGTGCATACCGAGTAACGAACATGGTTCCGCATAGAGCTGTATATTACCACACACCAAAGAAGACTAATAATCGACTGAGAGCAATCATCCATGAATATTGAATATAGAGTATGTATGGACAGCATGAGTGGTTGATCTGTGGGGGACTCTGCACCCTGGAAATAATTGGTCCCTGCCTTGGAATAAATTCCCCCTAGATATATTTCAAATCCTCTGATATTATCGAATATGAAGCTGAAAGATGGCCTTAAATCAAACTACAAATGACTTCTAGATGCATTCTATTGTCAAAAATTTGCCGGAGAAGACCACTCCAAGTAACTACTAGACTGTAGGCATCTATCTGGCACAAAAAGTCAGGGGAGGATCAAATAATTACTAGACTGTAGGCATTTAGCTGGCACAAAAAGTCAGGGGAGGAAAGCTCCAAATAGCTTCTATATGAATGTCATTTTGAATAATTTTCAGGCGAGGACCACCCCAAATAGCCTAGTTTCTGAAATAATTCAATTTTAAAAATTTTGTCAGTGGAAGACCACTTCAAATATTATCTTCTAGAGGTATCTAACCATCCTAAGAAATTAAGGTGTGGATCTCACTAAATATCTTCGAAGGGTATCCAAAATTCAAAAATTTCTAGGTGAGGAACATTTTAAATGGCTTATAAAATAATCCAATTAAATAAAATCAAGGTGAAGACAACTCATAGCTTTTAGAATAAACCATTTTTCAAAAAATTGTTGAAGAAGGGCCACTCCAAATGGTTCATAAAAGCTATCTGATTTTAAAAAATTGGGGAGGATGACCATGGTTTAAAACATACATAAGATTAAATATGAATGAGAAATTACTAAATGGCTTTAAACAGATATCTAACATTGTAAGTAACTATGTTATTTATAATTATGACCCCCCTATGAAAATGATCTGGATCCGCCCCTGCTGCAAACTAATTAACTCCTATAGTATCGGTGAATATCAGCTATTTCATATACAGCTGTTTGAATTCAAAAGCCTGCTGGAAGTATTTCAAACTAACACTAAAGAATCAACTTGAACTTATGTTCAAGAGGGCATGGATCGTTTCCACCATTACATGACTATTAGGACTTTTTTGTGGATTTAATTTCAAGCTGGTAGAGACAGCCTCTTTTTAGGTATCGTAGGAAGATTGATAGATTTCATGAGAATTAAAAGTTTGACAGTATTTTAAACTCCGCATGTATAAACATCCCCGTACATCGTGCCTGGTTCATAGCCGCCTGTCGTGTCAATAATGGTCGCTGAGGAATATCATCAAAGCGAGTGAGATCATTCAATGAAGGTAGAAGCATCCACGCGATGCACGTCATGAGTCCGATTACATTGTGAAGGAATCCTCTAAATCTATCACAGAACCGCTTAAACAGATGGTTAATGTGGTCGTTGCAAGATCAGACCCTGAAGTGAGTCAAGTGAATGAGGAACAGGTGGGGGTTTCACCTGGAATAGTGCATGATACACATATACTAGATTCATATCTTTGTTCATCTCATAGTCGTTTGGAAGTAATTTATAGCGTTATTTACAATGGTAACACATCCATGCTCGGAGATATTTGAGCCTTTTTAGACGAAGCTTAGGGCATCGTACTTGTCAATAATATCATGGATATATAGAACCACAGACTTTTAAAACTATTATTCAGATAGGAATCTTCGCGTCACACGAAGGAGTATCTTGACGTGTACGAGTCCTAACAAGCTTGTTGTTCGGTTACATCTCCCGCATGCATAGATTCGATTGAGTCATTCAGTGCACGACAACGAACTTATCTCGATCATTGAGAAATTACGTGAGTCCAAGATCATTCTAAAAGTTCATTTCTAGTATTTTCCATCATCAGGTTTACCAAGTGGGAGACCGCACGTAAATTTGATCGTCCTTCGAGACATCATTATGTTAATCTGGTTGATCTAATATGGTCGATTTGAAATATAATCTAGTTTCGCTGATCTAGTTGAGCTGACCTGGCCGATCTGATCTAGTTGATTTCATTTGTTTAGTTGATCTGGTTGAGCTGACCTGGTCGATCTGATCTAGTTGATTTCATTTGTTTAACTAATCTGGTTGAGCTGACCTGGCCGATCTGATCTAGTTGATTTCATTTGTTTAACTGATCTGGTTGAGCTGAGCTGGTCAAGCTTATCATCTGGCCGATCTGATAGTTACGGATGACCAACTTTATCAACAGGTGAAGTAAGCCAAAAAATAATTAATCTATACCAATATATTAAATGGAATTTAGAAAAGAAAAATACATTTATAAGAAATATTATTTCTGAAACAGAATTTAGATATAAACGTTGACATCTTTGCCTGCTAATCACTGCCTAGTGATGAGGTGCTCCCTTGTCTTCTCTGACTAGAACCAAACGATTATATGACAACGTTTCTTGCCGGAGTCACGCGGACGCAGGGGAAGGAGTGTAGGAGAGCCAGTTGGATATCCATACTTTCCTCATTCCGGGAAAGATATAGACGGTCAAATGAACCCGAGAGCGCGTGCTCATGGTAGTTAGGTGGGTTGTGCAAGATTTACCGCCTGCTGGCTCCCCCCTCAGTAGCGTAAGGGCCCGCAGACTCTAAATCTTTAGGTTCCGTCTAGAACATGGTATAGTAGAGACCAATGGCAACCAAACTGGCGTAAGTCTCTGAGCTGCGCCTGAAGTCATCCTCGCATCAAACAGCGACAGTGCATCCTTAGGGAACCAAACAGAACACAATCCAAGTTATTCATCATCGCTCCGGAACAAGGTAAACCAAAGGTCTGTGTGTGTGTGTGGATCAATCTAAGCATACTGAGACATCAATTGTAGTCATTGGCAGGCAGTCACAGAGGAGTCAGCCTACCAGAGAGATGGTAGAAGACCATCAACGAGCAGTAGCACGTCCTATATCCACTGTCATAGTATCACCCCAGTTTCAATTGTCCTATAATAATGGAGGTGATTTGATTGGTATACAATTGAATATATTTAGTATAACAATAGTTTACAGAAAGATTATTTACATATTAGTCACTAGATTACATAATAAGTATGGCTCTAGATCTCCTGTTCATCATTCACCTAGTGCACTTCACCTCACTGTATACATTTGCAAATTGTTAGATGGATCATTAATTATAAAGGTGGTGTTAATACCACCATTAGTCACTCTCCCAAAAATATGCAATCAGAGGTTTACCTCTCTCTCGTGCAGACAATCTGCAAGATGTCAGAGACTGCCAAGGATGTCTCCATTGGAGTATCTGTCTTCACGCTGACTGCGTTGAGCGCTGACCGGTTCTTCGCCATCGTGGATCCCATGAGGAAGCTTCATACGGGTGGAGGAGGTCGTCGTGCCACGAGGCTCACCATCCTGGTAGCCGGCTTCATCTGGGTGTTGGCACTCCTCTGCGCGACACCTGCAGTTATCAACTCCTATATCGCGGTCAAAGAGGTGAGCCTGTCACGGTCGCTGATAAGAGAAAAAAGCTTTGAGACAATCACTGGATGTTAGAACTCAAGGGATACAGTAGATCTGGGACTATCAGTGGATGTTAGAACGCAAGGGGTACAGTAGCTCTGGGACTATCAGTGGATGTTAGAACTCAAAGGATACAGTAGCTCTGAGACAATCACTGTATGTTAGAACTCAAGGGACACAGTAGCTCTGAGACAATCAGTAGATGTTAGAACTCAAGGGGTACAGTAGCTCTGGGACTATCAGTGGATGTTAGAACTCAAGGGGTACAGTAGCTCTGGGCCTATCAGTGGATGTTAGAACTCTGCCCACATCCCAGGAGAAGTAAAGAGGAAAACGGTGGAAGGGGCAGTGAAGGGAAATGGATCGTAATCTCTGTCTCACTCTAGCACTCTGGGTCTCGAACTTTCTGGCACATGGTAGACTGTTCGAGATCCATCTAATCTGTTATCTTTTCGTCTGGAATGAACTAGACGCCTTTTCCGAACATATCTTTTTCGGAAGTGACGTCACTTGGGCCGTCTGGTCAGTTGGTCGGCGTGGCCCGGTCGTTCAGTTGGTGCCTGGGACCGGGTATGTGTGCAAGGAGTGCGTATAGGGTAAAAAATGGAGCGCGTGGCAAATGGGGTGAGTCTATTCATTAATAGTTCTTGGAAACAATTAATGTTAAATAGCTAGTTCTTCTAATTAAGATTATTATCTAGGAAATGTATATATTAGAATCATTTATGGATTTTATTTGATTATATAATTGATTTTATAATTCATGTAACATGTAAAATCCTACAGATGTTATAACTCAAGGGATACAGTAGTTCTTAGACTATCATTGAATGTTTTATCTCAATATGTTCAGTATCTGTGGGAATATAAATAATTATTAGATCTCAAATAAACAGTAGCTGTGAGACTATCACTGGTTGCTAGCAATAAAAGGAGATAGTATCTTCCAGAACCGTTCTCCTTCCACGCAAATACCGATCCTTTTTTTTTCAAAAGTGTTTTTAAATCAGAATGAACCATATGAGTAGAAGATATTGTGGTTGTTTAAATACTCGTAAACTAAAATATAATAATTCCTTGTGTTAGCAATGTCAATAAGATTACTTAAATATTTGGCTTTTAATGTGGGATCTACACTATATGTGTACAACGATGAAACGCCCGAATCACTCAATCACCTACACATTGACTCACACACTCAGTCACTCACACATCCACTCGCTCACACGCTCATCACCGTATCTCCCAGACCCTCTGGCCCTGGAAATTTGGCAGAAAATATTTTTTCAGGTCGTATGTGTCCGGTAAGAAGGGGTTTTTGTGAAATGTAATCCCTAAGCGGCTGAAACATTTTAAAGGTATAGCCGTATCTTTCAAACCACTTGATTAAACTTGGCATGGAGGTACTTTTCAGGTAACAGGACAAGGTTTTTTTTTTTTTGAGATTTTTTTTTTAAATTACCCGCCTCGGTGGCGTAGTTGGCTAACGCGCTAGTCGTGTTAAGCTCAACCACCGAGGACGGGGAGATCGAGGTTCGAATCTCGGTCGGGTGAACTGGGGGTGGTTTTTCCTAAATGTTTTTCCACTCTCCCTCCACGCAAATGCGGGTTCACTTCCTCTAAATTCAACCATCCCAATTCCTAATCCATTAGCGTAATTAGTACTTAAGCTTATAACCCGAACGGGTAGTAAGACGCGGTGCTAAATATTATTATTATTATTATTATTATTATTATTATTATTATTATTATTATTATTATTATTATTATTATTATTATATTTGAAATTCAACCACTAAAGGGGGGCAGTGGGAGAGTGTGGTTCTTTAATAATTTAAACTGTCCAAATGTACTAAACCCACGAGAAGCACAGTCTATTATCAAAAGTTGGTAAAATATGCACTTGTTTTAGGTGAACGAGAACTTCAGTTTCTCAATCTGCTACCCCTTCCCTGAAGAATTTGGAGATATGTACGCCAAATTGATGGTCACAGCAAGGTTTTTCGTCTACTACTTCCTTCCTCTTAGTGTGATAGCAGTGTTCTACACTTTGATGGCTCGACACCTCATTCTCAGTACCCGTAATATGCCAGGAGAGATGCAAGGGCCTGTAAGACAAGTGCGAGCTCGTAAGAAGGTAGCCAAGATGGTTCTCACCTTTGTCATAATGTTCGCCATCTGCTTCTTTCCACAGGTGAGATATACGATGTAGTGATGGTATTGGTACAATCTTGTGTTCTCTGGCACGTGTTCATTCTGTGGTTCTACTTACAACCTCAATAACAATCTTGTGTTCTCCAGCACGTGTTCATGCTGTGGTTCTACTACAACCTCAATAACAATCTTGTGCTCTCCAGCACGTGTTCATGCTGTGGTTCTACTACAACCTCAATAACAATCTTGTGTTCTCCAGCACGTGTTCATGTTTTGGTTCTTTTACAACCCCAATAACAATATTGTGTTCTCCAGCACGTGTTCATGCTGTGGTTCTACTACAACCTCAATAACAATTTTGTGTTCTCCAGCACGTGTTCATGTTTTGGTTCTTTTACAACCCCAATAACAATCTTGTGTTCTCCAGCCCGTGTTCATGCTGTGGTTCTACTACAACCTCAATAACAATCTTGTGTTCTCCAGCACGTGTTCATGCTGTGGTTCTACTACAACCTCAATAACAATCTTGTGTTCTCCAGCACGTGTTCATGCTGTGGTTCTACTACAACCCCAATACTGACAAGGACTACAACTTGTTCTGGCACATCTTCAGGATATCCGGCTTCTGTCTCAGTTTCATCAACTCCTGCATTAACCCCATTGCTCTGTATTGCGTCAGCGGCGCTTTCAGGAAACACTTCAACAGGTAAGAATCAGACAAAAGGAGTTTCTTATATTGCTCATGGAAACATGAATAGCTCTGTCGATAGGTTTCCCGACAAGTTCAGTTCCTTGTGTAATCAAGTCCTCCAGCTTGTCCTATCAGCATCTCCCTGTCTTATATCCTGAAACTTCGTTTTCTTTCCTTGTCGAGGTCATCAATCATTTACACCTTCTTCTTTCTGGTCCCCTTATCTCTTGCCGTCTATGACGTCACTCAACAAGACATTTATTCTCACAGTTGGCCTTCCTTTGTAGAATCCCCTGCAGAATGGGTCTATTTTCCAGTGGGACATAATTATTTGGTAATTTTAATGCAAAAGGTTATGTCGGTTTATTTAGTAACTGCCTAAAATGTTCCCAGGGACAATTTTCCCTTTTGTGGGAGAGAGATTCTGAAAGTAAGATAATATTTTGGTGGAACTCTCTCTCTGGAAAGCTCTGGTATATTTATATAATATGCCATACAACCCTTATTAGCTAAAAACATGTTTCCTGAAAGATGGCAGTTTTACCTTTCTTTATTACAGTACGTTGTAGTTAATAAAATACGTCATAGTAGAGCTGCCATCTCTCATAGTAAGCAGAGGATACCTGAGCCTAGAGAGAGCTTCACAATGTTAGGAATTGTTACATAGATTAGTGAGAATCAAATGGGGAAAAGTTGAGACAGAGGATGTCAAATAAGAAACAATGATCATAGCACCTGTGTTACTGCTGTGCTATTCTGGTCTACAGGTATCTGCTGTGTTTCTGCTCATCTCCAAGTGCCAGGGCTCGGGAAGGTACCGCCTCTCATGGACGTCATGCCTCTTGTAGCCTCACCAATAGTCGACGCAACATAGGGACGCTGACGTCATCCAGGCGTGGTGACGCTGCTAACAAGTGTACCTGGGAGTCCACTGCTCTAGGTCACTTCCACAACCACAACACCACAACACCACAGTTCCACAACCACAATACTACAGCGAAGAGACAAATCCTGTGCCAGCCAGACGAGGTCACAGTCACCTCCTGCATGAACGGTGGAGGGGGGGCGGGGGATCACCGAGATCCTGAACCAGTAGACTTGGTTTGAGCCTCGCACTGACATTAGTTCATCTAGTGGTTACTACTCAGGGTTGAGATGGTTTAACACAGTTCATCTAGTGGTTACTGCTCAGTGTGTGAGATGGTTTAACACAGTTCATCTAGTGGTTACTGCTCAGTGGTGAGATGGTTTAAGACAGTTCATCTAGTGGTTACTACTCAGTGGTGAGATGGAGCATCACTAAATAAGTGTTCAAGTTCTGGTTTTGGGTGCAACTTGAATGAACCTTCCAAACTTATTGTTCTAGTCAATGAAAATATTTCGAGCAAATCCAACTTGAGTTGTTTTGAGATTAAGTGTTGGACTAAAGGTAACATACCAACATAACATTTCATACAAACACCTGCGTCCACTAGAATATTGGCGGGCTTTTGCTGACTTTCTGACAACGAGAAACTTAATACTTATTTCTGATTGGGTGGAATATATGTTTGTACTCTCAGCTCGTGGAACGCTTTATTGTCTCACAGCTAATATCAGCTTCATTAATATTGTTGTTATTGATATATGAGGTCTACATGTGTTTGAAAATCATGGTTTATATATATTATAGTACATAAACATTATGATAAAAAGTTATTATTCTACGTTTATTAATCGTGGATTTAAAAAACAAAACAATAAAGAGTGTGTTTGTTAAAATATATCACACAGTTGAGGACTAATCTTTACCTTAAATCTTCTAGTAATGCTCCCTCCAGCTTCCTTATATATACTACGGGGACCTAGTGACTGCTATAGCTCAGTTAGTTAAAGTTACTAGTTTGTTTATCGTCATTATATATACTATCGTGGACCTAGTGACTGCTATAGCTCAGTTAGTTGAAGTTACTGGTTTGTTTATCGTCATTATATATACTACGTGGACCTAGTGACTGCTATAGCTCAGTTAGTTGAAGTTACTAGTTTGTTTATCGTCATTATATATACTACGTGGACCTAGTGACTGCTATAGCTCAGTTAGTTGAAGTTACTAGTTTGATTATCCTCATTTTTCACAAACTAACAGGAGAGATCCTGAGCAAATAGTCAGGTAACTATTGGCCATTTTCTTAAGAACTGACACAAGACCAAGGACCCGAGATTGAGAGACAAATTGTAAAATAAGTACAAATAAGTTTTGTTTCATCACTAGAAGAGAAGAAATGTGAATTATTAAAACAATAAATGCGTGTTGTGACCTCGTGAGACAAGAGTTTCGTAACGTCATGAGAATACAATTAACATCATGTTAATCTCATTCTGCAGTTTAGTTACCAGTGCTGTTGCACGAGGTGATCACTGGTAGTTGATTGGTCCCTTCATTTTATCGTGCTACTAGCTTCGTTAATTGCTTCTCTGACTAGACGTGACAACTGCTCTACCAAATGAGTTATCCAGCTTTTCGCCAGCAGATACTTTAAACTCAGGTTCACTGTTAACTGAATGGTTCATATAATAGAGACAAAGACTTGGTACAGAATCTGGAGTGCATCAACCCTTGAAATATTCCTGTCAGCCCCTGATAACACTGGGATATCTCTAACAACCCTGGAGTATCTGTAACAAGCTTGGAGTATCTGTAACAAGCCTGGAGTATCTGTAACAAGCCTGGGATATATGTAACAAGCCTGGAGTCTCTGTAACAAGCTTGGGGTCTCTGTAACAGGCCTGAGGCCTCTGTAGCAATATTGGGGTCTCTGTAACAAGTCTGGAGTGTCTGTAAAAAGTCTGGGGTATCTGTAACAATCCTAGAGTATCTGTAGCAAGCTGGGGGTCTCTGTAACAAGCCTGGGGTCTCTATAACAAGCCTGGGGTCTCTGTAACAAGCCTGGGGTCTCTGTAACAAGCTGGGGGTCTCTATAACAAGCCTGGGGTCTCTATAACAAGCCTGGGGTCTCTGTAACACGTCTGGGGTATTTGTACAACACTGAGGTGTATTCAAAATGCTGACTATTTGGAAGGGGTGGGAGTAAAGCTGATTTGAGGGGTGGAAGGAGGCAATAAGTCTGGCTTGAATGGAGGAAGAGGGAGGCAATAGGTCTGGCTTGAATGGAGGAAGAGGGAGGCAATAAGTCTGGCTTGAATGGAGGCAAGGGGAGGCAATAAGTCTGGCTTGAATGGAGGTAAGGGCAGGCAATAGGTCTGGTCTTGAATGGAGGTAAGGGGAGGCAATAAGTCTGGCTTGAATGGAGGTAAGGGCAGGCAATAGGTCTGGCTTGAATGGAGGCAAGGGGAGGCAATTAGTCTGGATTGAATGGAGGGAGATGGAGGCAATGATTCTGAATTTAGAGGAGGTAGAGAGAGGGGAGTATCACTGAAGGCATACCACTCCTGGTCTGCTGGGAGGAGTATAAGTCTAGTAATACCACTCCTGGTCTGCTGGGAGGAGTATAAGTCTAGTAATACTACTCCTGGTCTGCTGGGAGGAGTATAAGTCTAGTAATACCACTCCTGGTCTGCTGGGAGGAGGATAATTCTAGTAATACCACTCCTGGTCTGCTGGGAGGAGTATAACTCTACTAATCCAACTCCTGGTCTACTTAGAGGAGGATCACGTGTTTATTAACCTAATGAGACAGTTTTTCCATGGATTGATCCAAGTCATTAAATAATGTGAAAAATAGACAATGATGGATTGGATAATATGCACAGACAGACATTCAAACCCCGCCCCTTTACTTCATTGCGCTACTAACTAATCTCTGTGTGAACCTTCTCCCAGAACTGCAGAGCCACTAATGCAATCATTACTAGGGACCGTCTGACAAAAATATTAAAATCACTCTTCTTGGATCTTAGATGAATTATAAATACCAATATCAATAATGCAATTATAAATGGTACAAAGAGCGCGTTGTTACTTTTGATGTAAATACTAGAACTCAGCACAGAAACTCTTGAAAACAATCCACGAGCTGGCATATTATGATAATGCCTATATTTCATTAAATATAGCGCAGTGTGTATGTATTTGAAATGTTGTACACAACTCACATGTGAGATTATTATCAATGGTGTGTGCTTTCCTTTGTTTCTGTTGGACTAACTCCTCCTGTCTCTCTCTACCTTGTATACATTTGTCAAATAGTCTGGCTATCATTTTAAAATAAGATATGTATGGCTTGAAGTTTTATCAATAAAAATGTCATATTTATAACACAAAACTTGTTGTTTCATTAATTTAGAGATCCTTACAATCACATAATATGCATAGCATGTTATAATAAAGTAAGCAGTAGACAATGTTCACTGATAGCTCCATATGTTTTAAATGAAGTGTGATTTATTACAAAATCGTTTTCCAGTTTATAATAAGGAACAAAATAATAAGTGGAGACTACTCTAGGACTCCAATGAACTCAATATGAATCATAAGTGAGAATAGCTTGCGGTGTATGTTGAGCTATGGTACAGTTACATTTATTTACAAAGATTACTTGTCTACGTTCATGTTGGCAATTCCTTCTTCCAGGATAGTTGTGGAACAGCTTCACGGTAGTTGCCCGGATAAACTTATAGGATATTATCCCGGACAATTTCAGAGGACGGGTATTTTGCTGCGTACGACAGTTAACTGTGTCGATATATTGATATAGCGACTTTATAAATAAAATATTTGCTATATGTGTTTCAAATACTTTACTGATCTTGAAGCACTTAGTAAAACTATAGATTGTATTAAGACTTGTTCAGGTAAATATGTAGATTGTATCGTGACTTGTTCAGGTAAATATATAGATTGTATCGATACTTGTTCAGGTAAAGATGTAGATTGTATCGTGACTTGTTCAGGTAAAGATGTAGATTGTATTAAGACTTGTTCAGGTAAATATGTAGATTGTATCGTGACTGGTTCAGGTAAAGATGTAGATTGTATCGTGACTTGTTAAAGTAAAGATATAGATTGTATTGTGACTTGTTCAGGTAAAGATGTAGATTGTATTGTGACTTGTTCAGGTAAATATGTAGATTGTATCGTGACTTGTTCAGGTAAAGATGTAGATTTTATCGTGACTTGTTCAGGTAAAGATGTATATTGTATCGTGACTTGTTCAGGTAAAGATGTAGATTGTATCGTGACTTGTTCAGGTAAAGATGTAGATTGTATCGTGACTTGTTCAGGTAAAGATGTAGATTGTATCGTGATTTGTTCAGGTAAAGATGTAGATTGTATCGTGACTTGTTCAGGTAAAGATGGAACGATGGGAATGCCAGTTAAGGTCGAGATTTTTATAGCCTTCATAATAAAAACGTTTTTGGTCAAAATAAATAAAATGTTGCTCAAGTAGAAACATTTATTTTAATTGGCTACAATGTGTATAACCTGAACAGATAGTAAGTCATGGTGTTATAAAATACTATACAGCCCACTTTGGTAGCCAAATAGTCTAAGGCGTCAGTCTCACTATATATAAAATTGATTATTACAAGGATAAAGAGGTTCGAATCACGTTCAGGTGTATTGAAGGTTTTTTTCACGAAATTGTTTCTCAACCCTCATCTACGCAATTGTAGGTACATTTGCTTTAAACTCTACCTTACTCATCTCTACTCTATTAGAGTTCCTTATGAGTACATATGCGTGTATCTCAAACACTTGTTACACTCAGTAATACCAACAGTTCTTGGGGACACTGTGGCTCGAATAGAATTAATAAGTCCGGTTGTAAGTCCATTGTGTCCATGACACATTTTAAACAACTGTAGACATCACCATGTACAGAAAAGTATCTACTGCAGTAATGTTATAATTATTTTGTCCAAAACTTTGTAGTTATAAAAAGTATAAAAGTCCTGCCGCTTCCACCCCACTTTAATTCGCTCATATTCTAGTTAGTCCACATTAGACCTGTTGAGAGCACGCGTGTGCTTGGCATTACATTAAACATGTCAAAAACACAAATATTCTGAAGAAAACCAATCACAAGATAGGATCAATTTATTTGCGAGGAAATGGAATGGAACTTATTTCCTGGATGTTATTCATAAAGTTCATTTCTGTGACAGTTTTTCAAACAGTCCACCCTACATGATTTGAGTACAGTAGTTATATAGGTATAAGTATAGGGTGGACATACACTGTTCCACTCTTAAATTGCAGTACTGGATCTTAAGGACACTTACCATCTCATTCTAACACACTGGTTTCCTCGTGAGAGCTGTCCTTTTTATACCCAGAGGAGTTGCCATTTTGTAACTTAAATAACCAGCATCGTTATATCTATGGAAAACGCATGCTGCATTATATAACATTCACTGATGCAGCTAGCGAGAGCATTATAAGTTATCAAACATTTTTTAAATCACTTATTACTTACAAATTATAACAATTAACACTGTGTGTCAGTTTAACAAGTGTCCAAAGATATTATTATTACTATTAGCACCGCGTCTTACTACCCGTTCGGGTTATACGCACTTACGCTAATGTGTAATGGTAGGGTGATTATGAGATGAAATGGAGGACCTACAGTTTAACGTGGGATCCGAACCACGGTGGAGGCCTGGCATTCCTCACATTCACAAGTTGTGATTAATACAAATCTTGTCAGAGGTGAAGGAAGGGTTTGGCAATCAGATAAATCTGTGCCGGGACCGAGGATTGAACCCCGGACCCCTAGCACAGAAGTCCGACACCTTAGGCCTACCCCTAGACCGCCAGGTCACCCTCCAAAGATATTACGTCACAAGTATTGTTCCAATATGGTGGGGAAAATAATAATTTTATGGTGGCTGTAACAATAGTCTTTAACAATGCCTGCAACATTGACATGGATACCATTTACACGAGGTTTCAAAAAATATTCAAACATATCATACCTCTTGAAATATTTAAATTAAAACATTAAAATATAGTTGTCTTGTTAGAATTTTTTTTACTTTTGACTTGACGTGGGCATATTAAGGTGAAAGAAAACAACACTATACGATTAAGTTTCCATATATATGAAAGGCGAAGCTCGGGGATGATTGATTAAGGTTGCGGAGACTAGTCATAGCCGAGTCATTTGATTCCCGTGCCCGGGTGTCCATTTTTAATTTATTCAAATGGGTATATTATGTTGGAGAAATTATAAGAACCTGCCATCAATGTGTGGTGACGTTTTAAAGTTGTTAAGTGGGAAACGCCGGTCTTGATGACTACAGAACTGTGAGACAGTCGTAGTGCTAAAAACTGAACTTACACCAGCTAACCTCAGCCACAAACGATTGATAACATTGGCTACGCGTACACCGTTTAGTCAATTTTACATTTAGATAGAAATAAATATACTTCTGTCATAACACTGAGGGAAATAAATATACTTCTAAGCAATGTTGGGATGCTTGTTTTGATTTATTTAACTTTCTTGGACGTACGTGCTTAAAAGCTCTGGCTTATCGAATATGATCTAACGAATTAGAAATAGTAAAGAGGAATGCTGACTACTCATAACAATGTTTACTCTAGTTGGAGAGGAAAGGGGCCAGAGTGGATTATAAAAGTGTTTATTTTGTTGTCATTGTGACTGACACATTATCATCAATTTTGGAGGCAGTTACGCTACCCAACGCCGGACTATAGCAGACTACATCTTCGGGTCATCAGTAGCACTTGTGCTTAGAAGGCAGCCGTTGAGCCCAGGGTCCCAAGATGAAGTTCTGTAGGGGGTCGCGAGCCGTGTCAGTCATCCAACAGGACTTCTATTAAACAAAAATTCGTAACCCTACGTATTATTTATAACCCACACAACTACCTTGTATATCTCCCGCAAGATATCCTGACAGATTCGGCCCACTGGACACCACACTTCTATGTTTCTATAGTTCAATAGGTTCAATAGTAATCAGGTCAAGGTTTCAACAGTTATTAGCGCGTGTGCTAACTTAGGTAAGAGTCCTGGGTTCCATTCCCAACATGGTCCAAGATTTATTATTGGTAAATTGTCGTATGGGGGAGTGAGTGAATGTTGTGTGTTTTTCTTAGTATTAAGTTAGTTTGTAAATCGTGTATTTATATAATCACTGTTTTAGAAAGGTGCACGTAAAATATACCCATTAAAAATAATTCTTCATAGTAGATTTTACTAAGTGGTGTTTTCATAGTTTCAGGCAAATGCCGGTGCACTTACTCTTAGAGACTTTCCTTCTGATTTTTTATTTGCATTATTATAAGTTATGCTGGGATCACGATCAACTAACATTAGCTTAAAGTTAACTTAACGTAACTTAACTTAAAGGATCTCCTCGTGTGTTTACATGGAAGCGATCACGATGCAGTTAACTTAACGTAAAAGATATCCTGGGAGGTCTTTTAATTTAAGTGAATGTTACTTGAAGAGTATCACGTGATCTAGCCAGCCAATCACTATACGAGTGACGTCAACAGAGCTATTTAGTAATTCATTTGTTGGTTTTAAGACCAGGGTCTACTATTTAGCTTAAGTTCTAGTAATCAGACATTGAAACAAAGTAATTAAACTAAAATAGGAAAGCTAAATTTATCAAAAAAGTTTGATAATAGATATTTATTATTTCGATTGAAAACTGTAAACATTCACAGATCATCACTGTAAAACTAGTACAAATCACAGATCATAGTCGAGAATGAAGATGTTTGGCTCGAGTTGTTACGTTAAGTTACGTGAATCGTTATCACACATTTGTTTTCTTAAGTTAACTTTAAGTGAACGTTACGTTAAGTTAACGTTAAGTTGCTCGTGATCCCGGCATTACTGATAGCCAAAACACAGGTGCCAAACGTAGCGATACATGTAAATATAAATATAACTCTGCTGAGATTAGCGCCAATGACAACTGAGTGGGATGTGAACTAATGTATTCTTGGAAAGGCCAATCACAGCTGTTTGAAACTTACCTAAGAGGTTTGTTTACCAGTCCTGAGCTAATGGTTATGTTTTAGTTATTTTTTTGTGCAGACCTACATGGTGCTTGGTGATTTAATCATAATTACTATCAAACATAAAACTAACGTTATAAAACTATATTTTTACTATAATCAATCAAACAAAGTATGATTAAGTTGGGTAATTTTTAAGAAAGTACACACACATTCACATGGCTATAGGAATGTAAAACTATTTATATAAACTGATTTATGAAAACCATATTCATTTCGAGAAACCAGAATTCAAACCCCAACCAGATTATTTTGTACATTTTCTATTTAAAGCGGATTTAATATAATGATACTAATAATAATAAACAGAATAATCCACCATTAATGACATAAACCAAACTTCAAATGTATCGCCATAAAGTGTTTAAACTTTATGATAAGATTGTAATATAAAAATGATCCATCTGTCTCGATCTGCTAAGATCTGGCAACTGAGCACTCCAAACCACCTGAACTACAGTTGAAGAAGGACATGTAATCCAAGCGGCTAGAATATTATTGACAAAGAAAATGATTACTAAACACTCACAGGGATAACACATTATCAATTTTGATCATGTCAAGTATAAACCATTACAAGGAGTAGAACATTATCTATTTATAACAATTATTACTTTGGTCTTTGTGGGGGCAGAACTCAATATATTTAATTATTTATAGGAATAGTTCTACGTTGTAGACGGTTTGTGTCGCCAGAAAGAGGATTTATTGAAATAGCGGCTTAGGCTATTTGACCACCACCCACCCCTCCCCCCAATTTGCCACTTTCCAAACAATCTTAGTGACAAAACAGTTTGTATGTTTTGTGAGGGAGTTTGTAGTCGACTGTAAGATGGTTTAGTCTCGTACCAATAATTGAAGATGGCAGCCGACAGAGAGAGAGGGATGACTGCGGGTATCATGAAGCAAGTAAACCATGCAGTGCATTTCTTGTTACGAATATCTGGAGCGAAGGAAGAACATTCATTTCATGTATTGATAAACAGAAAAAAATAGACAAACAGAACTTGTGATCTATAAAACACTGAGAACATTGCTTTGTAGAACACTGGGGACATTGCTATGTAGAACACTGGAGATATAGCTATGTAGAACACTGGGGATATAGCTATGTAGAGCACTGTGGATATAGCTATGTAGAACACTGGAGATATAGCTATGTAGAACACTGGATATATTGGCTATGTAGAACACAGGGGATATTGCTATATAGAACACTGAAAATATTACTATGTAGAACACTGGAGATATAGCTATGTAGAACACTGGAGATATAGCTATGTAGAACACTGGATATATTGCTATGTAGAACACTGTGGATATAGCTATGTAGAACACTGGAGATATAGCTATGTAGAACACAGGGGATATTGCTATATATAACACTGGGGATATAGCTATGTAGAGCACTGGGGATATAGCTATGTAGAACACTGGATATATTGCTATGTAGAACACATGGGATATTGCTATATAGAACACTGAAAATATTACTATGTAGAACACTGGGGACATTGCTATGTAGAACACTGAGAACATTGCTTTGTAGAACACTGGGGACATTGCTATGTAGAACACTGGGGACATTGCTATGTAGAACACTGGAGATATAGCTATGTAGAACACTGGGGATATAGCTATGTAGAACACTGGATATATTGCTATGTAGAACACAGGGGATATTGCTATATAGAACACTGAAAATATTACTATGTAGAACACTGGAGATATAGCTATGTAGAACACTGGAGATATAGCTATGTAGAACACAGGGGATATTGCTATATAGAACACTGGGGATATACCTATGTAGAGCACTGTGGATATAGATATGTAGAACACTGGAGATATAGCTATGTAGAACACTGGAGATATAGCTATGTAGAACACTGGATATATTGCTATGTAGAACACAGGGGATATTGCTATATAGAACACTGGGGATATAGCTATGTAGAGCACTGTGGATATAGATATGTAGAACACTGGAGATATAGCTATGTATAACACTGGATATATTGGCTATGTAGAACACTGGAGATATTACTATGTAGAACATTGGGGACATTGCTATGTAGAACACTGGAGATATTACTATGTAGAACACTGGAGATATTACTATGTAGAACACTGGGGATATTGCTATGTAGAACACTGAAAATATTACTATGTAGAACACTGGATATATTGCTATGTAGAACACTGGAGATATTACTATTTAGAACATTCGGAACATAGTTATGTAATATCAAGTCTATAACATAAGTAATATCAAGTTACCAACATGGAAATAAAATAGTATTAAATTACCAACATGGAATATAAATAGTACATAAATTACTAATATGGAATAGAAATAATACATAAATTACTAATATGGAATAATAATAATATATAAATTATTAACATGGAATATAAATAATATATAAATTACTAACATGGAATATATATAATATACAAATTACTAACTTGTGATATAGATATAATGCAATTTACTAAAATGGGACATAAAATAGTTTTTTATTCCACAATGCACCTAAATACCAAAATAGAGGCTCAACGTATTAATATCATCAAATGAACATTAATTAATGATAAATGAATGTTTTTTAAGTGAAATAAAACCATTTCATGTCTACTGATAAAAATGATTGTACGGTACATCGCTACATTATTCAGAGTGTATTCAAGTGAATCAAGTATATTGGTCCAAACTGTGTTTTGTGTGTGGCCCCTGTTGGACGGAATAGAGGCACGCAGGACTAATAGTATATAGGATTATTAGACTAATGCAGTTTATATTACAGATCGATAAATTAAAGCTTCTGTCTCGTTGTGGTTTTGTCACAATATCATATATTTAATAAAAACCAAGCAAACTACATCACTTTACAAAGATTAATACCAAATACAATCCAAGTGTGTTTTGTTTGTCCAAGTTTGAAATCGTGGTAAGAACTTAACTTTGTCGGTTATTTACTGACGTAGAACCAGAGCACCATTCTAACAAAATACTTCCTATTTTGAGGTTTCCAATCAAGTTCCTTACAATCATAAGCTTGTATGACGTCATGGGATGAGGAGGACTTTGTTGATCGTGTCTTCAAGCTGTGAGGGAAAGTTACACGATAAAAATAACAACACATTTCATTTGCGATCACGATAGCGACCAATTTCAGAGGAAGAAATTGTTGAAAAATGGATTCGTTAAACTTAAAATCATCTGCACTGATAAACACTCTACTTATTTTCAATACGACCACACCATTTAATCGTGAGCGCCTACAAAATAAATTAAGCCAAGCCAACTTTCAGCAAACATTTTACAATAATTTGATAAGAGTTTTAATTTCCACTTATTGAACAAATGAATCAATTGGAAGCCAACAAGGGATTTTAAATTCAAAAACATTTAATCAACGTAATTTTTTTTAAACGTGAACACTCCCGGAGAGAACTTTTGAAGGGGTTCAAATTATTGTAAAATAAAAGTGTGGTATTAATTAAATTACGTGAATGAACACACACAAATAAAGCTAATTGTTTAGAATGTCACTGTCAGAATCACATGGTCAGTTCATCAGAGTAAATACAAGATATACCAGTTCTTTCACCCTATATGAGTTGTATTTATATATATAACAGAGTACTTCCCAGCTATATCTTTATAATATAACAGAGTACTTCACAGTTGTATATCTTTATAATATAACAAAGTACTTCCCAGCTATATATTTATAATATAACAGAGTACTTACCAGCTATATCTTTATAATATATCAGAGTATTTCACAGTTGTATATCTTTATAATATAACAAAGTACTTCCCAGCTATATATTTATAATATAACAGAGTACTTCACAGTTGTATATCTTTATAATATAACAGAGTACTTCACAGTTGTATATCTTTATAATATAGCAGAGTACTTCCCAGCTATATCTTTATAATATAACAGAGTACTTCCCAGTTATATCTTTATAATACATCAGAGTACTTCAAAGTTATATATTTATATTATATCAGAGTATTCACAGCTATGAGGTTATAATATAGCAGATTTCTTCACAGTTATATTGTATCATACGCTAAGTAAGTGTATCAATCAAGTTACAAAAAGACGAGGTCTCTCTAAATACACAAATAAACCACAATATTATTTCTACTCGTATACGTTCTCCTCACCGTATAGACATATTTTACTATTAGTTTTCATTTCTCCATAAAGATCGTTATGGGCAAGAGAACCTATTCGATGCGAGAAGACCAGACCCTTCCTGAAAAGATCCCCTGGTAAACTGAATGGCGCTGACCAGCACGTGTCAAGGCCATCGCGACGCTTCCAGTCAGCGCGTCCCCCGGTAAACTGAATGGCGCTGACTAGCACGTGTCGAGGCCATCACGACGCTTCCAGTCAGCGCGTCCCCTGGTAAACTGAATGGCGCTGACTAGCACGTGTCAAGGCCATCGCGACGCTTCCAGTCAGCGCGTCCCCTGGTAGACTGAATGGCGCTGACTAGCACGTGTCGAGGCCATCGCGACGCTTCCAGTCAGCGCGTCTCCTGGTAAACTGAATGGTGCTGACTAGCACGTGTCGAGGCCATCGCGACGCTTCCAGTCAGCGCTTTTTCCCAGCTCTTTCAATCGACGCGTCGGCCCCCTTGGCCTAGAACTAATTAGGGAAACATTCGATAGCCATTAACGTTATTTCAGACAGCGCGCATACTCCCCTCTGGTGAGCAGCTGAAGAACATTCTGAACTACTTGCTGAGCTACACGTGGCGACGAAAGATGATGCGTGGTAGGAAACCCCTGTCATCGTAGAAGTTTCTAGGATGTTCTCGGAGCTTCCACAGCTGAAGCACACCTCGAATGTTGGGTGGTAGCCGGCGGGAAGCTATGGCAAATATTTACATTCTAAATTGAATTTTCGGCTTAAGTTATTTAAACTCTTGTAGTTTTTCTAAATTCCTTTTGTTAAATTATATTATTTTTCTAAGTCGCTTTGAGAAAGTTACCTGTTATTATCTATCGTTTTTGCTGGACTCATAAAGTCTATGCATTAAATCTATTTAGTCATATTAAGCTATTTTTTCAAGTTAATTTGGGAAAGTTTAGAATTATATTTATTTTATCATTATTCGAGTACATATTGTATGTAGTATTGTATACACTTAGACAAAAGTAGTAGGGCCTACTTACTTCGTAGCTATATATCTATGGTATACTACAGTATTTCACAGCCATATCTTTATAATATTATAGAGTAACCTACTTTACTGTGAGAGATTTAAAAGGTCACAGAAAACATTACCTCTTATGTAAGCTTGTCTTATTGTAACAAAACAATCATCCATGAGGGCGTGTTCAAATGCCTAAGTTGACCTTGAGTTCTCGAAGTTTTATTTTTTAATTCCCTATGTCACCTATCAGAGAGTTGGAATATAATAACAAATTATATTATTAAAGCCCCAGATCACTTACCTGCGTCAAGCAAGAATAATTAGTTCGATTCGTAGCAAAGTGAACTGTTGATTGTCTGAGAAACCATAATTTCATGAGGCGACACCAGCGAGACGGCTAGAAGAGTGTTCCTTTTGGGAACTAACCGAGGAAACCCGATCTATCCCGAGACCAGACAAGAACCAAAAGAGAGGATGAATCACCAGTATGACACTCCTAAGTTCAAGTTCCAATTATTATCAGACAGCGCTAGTGTCTTAACATATTAGCACGCGTGTAATTCAAATATTGTAAAGCTTCAGGGGTGGTCACAGGACTTGTTGAACTTATAGCTTTATATTGACTTTGTTCGTCTGTTATAACAACTATAGGAAGGTTCAAAATCTGAATTAATAGAAATGTAAGCGGTTTAGATGATAAAAACTGTTTGTGTTCCACAACTCTGACTTATAACATCCAAAATACCCACTGGGTTGGAGGATTTTCTTTAACAACATCTTAGTCACACTCGTATATTTACTATACACGTAAGTTGTAGTAATTAAAACAAGTATCAGTGGACACGCGGGCTTAACGTCATGCTAATTTGGTATTTTGAGAACGGGGAGGTCGGGATTCAAATTTTGGCCGGGTGTAAAGGGGGTGATATTTTCTAAATAGTTTCCATTTCTCCCTCCAATTAAATAAGGGTACATTTTCTCTAAGGTCTACCTAGCTAACAACTGTAATTAAATTCAGATAGCCGTGGGTGCAGTGAAAAACAATTGAACATTATGATTTAATTAATGCTTGTAGGTAATCAAGATGTCGAGATGGTCCTCTTTTGCCCCTTTTTGCTTCTTAAGACAAAGGTTGGCATACAACAATACAATATTTAAGAAAACGAATTCAGAGTGAGTTGTCAGGACTTTGATTTTAGAGTACACAAATATAGTAATATATTCTTCCACATGTCCATAGCAATTCAATCTGCAAACACCATTAGGAGGTCAACGGGGGAGGTTTAATATTCTGACTATTTAACATATTACACACTGCTATTAAAACCGAAAGGAAAATTTAACTTAATGGAAGTCAATTATAAGGCAGCAATTATGTAATCTGAGATTAATAATTTATATATTAGTTATAAAAGATATGAATGAAACCACAATATAACTGGATTTAAAAAATCAAGCGTACGGACTATTAAATATTTTAAGGACTTCTTTATAATTGATCAACTCATAAGGTAGAACAATTTTCTTACCCAGATAATCAAATTCCTAACAATTTATAGTATAACACATGAATCATTTACCTATGACAGAACTTGAAATTTACAATTTACTTGATTCGACAAAAAAGATTAAATAACTTCCTCTGAGATAGATTAATTTGCGAATATTGAGTTAAATTGAACCAAAACACAATTATCCAACAAGGTTAAGTTCTAATTCATTTTAGTGTAAATAAAAACTTTACAAGACAGATTTCATTTGACAGTACACCTCGTCAGAAGAACTTCGAGCCCAAAGGATCTCAATTTTCAAGATCCAACAGAGTTTGTTCTAGTACTGTACAGTGTCTTGAGTCAGCGTGACAAGGTAAGAATAGAGCTTGTTCTAGCACTGTACAGTGTCTTGAGTCAAGGTGACAAGGTAAGAATAGAGCTTGTTCTAGCACTGTACAGTGTCTTGAGTCAAGGTGACAAGGTAAGAATAGAGCTTGTTCTAGTACTGTGCAGTGTCTTGAGTCAGGGTGACAAGGTAAGAATAGAGCTTGTTCTATCACTGTACAGTGTCTTGAGTCAAGGTGACCAGGTAAGAATAGAGCTTGTTCTATCACTGTACAATGTCTTGAGTCAAGGTGACCAGGTAAGAATAGAGCTTGTTCTATCACTGTACAGTGTCTTGAGTCAGGGTGACAAGTGTAAGAATAGAGCTTGTTCTAGCACTGTACAGTGTCTTGAGTCAAGGTGACCAGGTAAGAATAGAGCTTGTTCTAGCACTTACACCCGGTGGCCCCATGATTAGAGGGTTCCATGTAGATGCTGACCAATAATCATACATTTAATAAAATCCTTGAGTTTGGAATTAGTCATATTAAATATATATTATTAAATTATTTATGTACTTAATCATACCCACTACAGTATGAAAAATAGAAAGTACCTCATTTAAAAATTAACAAGCTGGTTTAAGTTTCACCAATAAATCTCGAATTGAGTGGTCTGTAATCCTTAGAAAATCTAATAGATCGTATTTATTAGGAGGATCACGCGGCAAATATAAATTAAAATTATGTTTACTGTTAAATTTACCTAATAAAGATAGTTTTTATCAGTATATATCACTATTGTAATAACTATTATCTCGAATTCTCACTCGAAACATTGTCTTTATTAAATATATTTCCTTGGAATTAATACTTTAACAGTATTTTGTTTTATAACTAATGACGGCTCTTTTCTTTCCACCATTCTGTAAAATACAGCTCATGTCTGACCGGATATTGTTAAAAATAAGCCCATTCTAATAAAGTACCATTTTGATGGCAACATTAGAAGGCTCAAGACCATTTTATATTCGGTTGTACGGCCGGATATTCTCTATGTCCTTCGCTGTTTCATGTCGAGGCTGTATAGGGCCCACTAAGAGCCAGAACATTTTATTGTCAACGAGGTATTTTAAATCTCCGCACAGATCCAAGAGCATGTTCTCCTGTAGTAAAACACAAGCTGAGGGACATCTTGGGATGACTTCCGGTAACCAAACCTCTCTTAACACGACATCTCAATGGCGCTCTCTATGATACTCTCTTTCTCTCACTGTTTCTTGATAACACACAACAAGGTGGCCAATCAGTACCTCAACACTGTGTTCCGTGTCATCTGTTGGTGACAGACTTCCCGAGTGAGCCACCGAACACAGTTCCATGTCATCTGTTGGTGACAGCCTTCACGAGTGAACCACCGAACACAGTTCCATGTCATCTGTTGGTGACAGCCTTCACGAGTGAACCACCGAACACAGTTCCATGTCATCTGTTGGTGACAGCCTTCACGAGTGAGCCACCGAACACAGTTCCATGTCATCTGTTGGTGACAGCCTTCACGAGTGAACCACCGAACGCAGTTCCATGTCATCTGTTGGTGACAGCCTTCCCGAGTGAGCCACCGAACACAGTTCCATGTCATCTGTTGGTGACAGCCTTCACGAGTGAGCCACCGAACACAGTTCCGAAACTCAGCGCTAGATAGTGCTGCCACGAGTTTGGACTAAACTAATTCAAATATTCTTTTAAGAAAAATAGAAATACTCCACAAGTTCAAATCTTTTTTCGACCTTGTCCGGCTGTCTATCACGCTCCGTCGTAAAACTCCCCATGACTCACTCCTTCAGTCCACTCGTCCATGCCTCCAGCCACCCCTCAGACCCTCCACAGCCATCCAGTGGGAACATCTAACCTGGGACTTTGCGGAGATCCTCAAGCAAGACTCCTCGTAGGACGAGGACACCCAGCCCCCCACCCCCTTAAACACCCTCATACCCAGTGACCTAGCTCATCCCATCAGTGTTGCCAACTGTACGATTTGGATACTACTTTTAATATAATTTCACCACGTGTACAATCCAATTTTAGGATATTTTCTAAAAGTAATATCCTGTGGCCTTGCTATCTAGTAACAAATTTTACATTATTTTTTTTTGTGTGTGAAAATCGCAGGGCTTATCAATATAATGCCTTAAAGTAGTATCCTACCGGTCAAAATACAATCCATTTTAGGTCCATATACTATCGCTAGATACTATAGACTTGGCAACACTGCATCCCATCCCTGGACCCTTAACCACATTTACTTAACAACCCCATTAACTTCCCCACACCCCACCCCAACAAACATCGTTTATCCCAACCATTCTTTTCCATTTTTCTTTAACAAGAGTGCTCCATACAAGGCCCCCTCTTGCCCCGGGGGTAGATAACAACTTTCTTACGTGTCTGAGGATACAACCCTTGTGCTCTCAAAACATGTACAATCTAGGAGGATACAACTCTGTGCTCTCAAAACATGTACAATCTAGGAGGATACAACTCTATGCTCTCAAAACATGTACAATCTAGGAGGATACAACCCTGTGCTCTCAAAACATGTACAATCTAGGAGGATACAACTCTGTGCTCTCAAAACATGTACAAACTAGGAGGATACAACCCTGTGCTCTCAAAACATGTACAATCTAGGAGGATACAACTCTGTGCTCTCAAAACATGTACAATCTAGGAGGATACAACTCTGTGCTCTCAAAACATGTACAATCTAGGAGGATACAACCCTGTGCTCTCAAAACATGTACACTCTAGGAGGATACAACTTGTAGATGATCTCTTATCATCATACTTTGAGTTGTACCACTGAGGTAATCATGTGCTGATACCTAGTGACTAGTGGTGACACTAAGACAACTATGTGGAACAGACCACGGTGGTTCAATTGATGGAACAGTCGTTTGAACTTAGTTTTTTTTTACTATACAATCTAATAACCCTCCACATCGCTTAAGATGAAATATTGTAATCCATTTGTTTGTAGATTGCGTTGTAATATTAGGAACCTCTAATTACGTGAACCAATTAATTTATTAATTGATTCAAACGAGTTGATAATTGTTATTAATTTTATTTGTTGTTGGGAAACCAATAATGTTCTATGTGTATTAACAAACTCTTGTTCTCAGATAAACATTGTTGGCGTCCATTGTAACCTATGCATAGGCGTGCCTACAGAAGGGGCCAGGTAAGCTACCCCCCCTCACCTTTTGTTATTTCAAATTTTGCTTTCGATGAGGCAGGCACACACACACATAGTGTAAGAAATAATCATTTTGTGGGAGAATAATGCATTGAACTCTAATAACAGTTTAAAAAACTTTAAATAACTTTGAGAGGTATATTTAAAAAAATCAGGTGAGGATCACTCCAAATAAATTATAGAAGCATATATATATATATATTTATATCTGGGTGTGGAGCACTCCACATAGCTCTTAGACACATCTATTTTTTTAAATCTAGATGATAGCCACTCTTATAGCTTCAAGGGGTGTACAAATTTGAGCATTTTATTGTAATAGCATCACTCTGCCCCCAGCCCTTTGGTCCAAGTCCTTGAAAGTTTCTTGTTTTAGAAAGAGAAATTATCAGGGCCGTGTCTCGGCTCAAAGCCAGGACAAGAATGAATGAGCCCGTTCACACATCACCTTCTCGGGTTCCTTTGTCAGATCACTTGTTGAGCAGATTCCAGCCTGGAAGGTCTCCACTTTCAATAATAGTGTCTGAAATGTTGACTGCGTCATTCTGAAATACTCATAAGACCGTCTCATGATCCATCAAATGAGGATACAAAATCCTCCACTAGCCTCTACTTGTCCATGTATTGTGGACCTACCTCCTCCTTTTCCCTCGTCCTCCCTCCTCTCGTCAGTTGGCCTAAAGTGTATGTATATGGACATACCACATTTACATTTAGGTCAGGATAGTACTCAGATAAGAGGGAGGCTACGAGGATAGTACTCAGATAATAATATTATAATACTCTGATACGACCTATGGTTTGGAATCACAAGCTATTATTTTCACTCATCAAAAATCTCGTCTGTGATATTCAAAACTCACCAACTTCTACTCAAAGTTTGAAACATATCAGACGAAAGAATTATATTGGTATGGAATGTATGCATAAGGTAAGTACAAACTTTTGAAATCGATATAAATGCTATTTTATTCGGTATAAATTTAGTAGGGTTAGGACTAACACCTGATTTAAAATAGATTCGCCGTTTTTTTTGTTCTTGTAACATATGTTGAGGGGCGTTTATGGACATTTTCACATGTTCGACAAGGAAAAGTCAACAAGTAAAAGGAAAAATAAATATATTTTCCCTTCTTGCTCTTTATTTTCAAGTTTGTCTTTTGTTTTTTCATCGAGTTTTATGATTTAATACTTGATTACATCTTTTGATTTTTTTTAAATAATAATTAGTTTTTTGAACGTACAAAAAACTTGCTAATATGCTATCAATCAAACAATTGTGATCGCCTTACATATAAATAGTTTGTCACTCATCTGAAACGCTAACACTACTTGCACATTCATTATATGTTGTGACATTTATTGATGTCAAAATGAACAAACCCCCCCCCCCTGGCTGCAAGCCCTCCCTAACTTACTACTTATCAGGAAATGACAACCACCAAACTCTGGTAATGGCAAGAGTTCATGTGTAAAATTTCCACTTCACTTCCTCCAAACTAGGAAGACTCTGTATTAGATTCCTCTCGGGGATGTTCTAAAGACTATAAAGGGACAGTCTAATGTCCCAGGGACTATCAAGGAGCAGTCTAGTGTCCCAGGGACTATCAAGGAGCAGTCTAGTGTCCCAGGGACTATAAAGGAGCAGTCTAGTGTCCCAGAGACTATAAAAGAGCAGTCTAGTGTCCCAGGGACTATAAAGGAGCAGTCTAGTGTCCCAGAGACTATCATGGAGCAGTCTAGTGTCCCATGGACTATCAAGGAGCAGTATAGTGTCCCAGGGACTATAAAGGAGCAATATAGTGTTCCAGAGAAGCTACTACCAAACACATAAAGTCACTAGCCCACATGTCCCCGCTTCCCAAATGTTCTTTCTATAACCTACAAACACGCAAAGTCTCGACAGGAACAGGAAGAACAGAACTTACTTCCGGTTCGCAATCATTCCTTGTTCGCTGATTGGCTGTTATTATTCCTGGCATCTGTCTCCTGACACCTGCCCTCCCCCTCCTCTTGTACAACACCTGGCTGCTGGAATACACGCAATACAGTGCTCAAAGGAACTGCACCACAAGCTAGAACGAGTCCAGACATTCAACAGTAGTCGAGTCCTACCAGGAATTCTGGAGCTCTGGAGGTTGTCCGAGTCCCTCCTTGGTAAGATGTTAAACCCTGGATGACTCTGGAGGAGGTTTAGTTTTTATGGGTAGTATACACCCATACTATCCTGTACTCACCCCTCCTATACACCCATACTATCCTGTACTCACCCCTCCTATACACCCATACTATCCTGTACTCACCCGTCCCCTCTACACCCATACTATCCTGTACTCACCCCTCCTATACACCCATACTATCCTGTACTCACCCCTCCTATACACCCATACTATAAAAGATCACAAGATCATATGAATATTATGTTTATGTAGTATTTGTAAATTTGGTAACTTTAAGATATTAAGGAGTTAGTAACCTTCTACAATACGTAAGACTAATCGACCCTACATTCTGGCATCCTTTCACCTTAAAATATATCCTCAAGGGTAACGGATACTTACTAACACTTATTTCAAGCCCGGCTTATTTCGGCTAAAACCAACTAGATTTTTATACGCTTTCGAACAGGGTTAATTCTTTGTAAGATTTTGAAATTCCCCATCTTCCTCAGGTTTATAGCCAATACTTTCTTTGGCTTCTTGACTTTTTCCTGTCCCCCCCCAATTACCTCGACTGGTTCAGGTTTTCCCTGTACAATACGTATTGTACCATCACCCTTGTCAAGGTTCATAATGAAGATCACAACTTTGTGAGCCTTTAAACTACATACAGCATAGTCAAATAATTATTAATTAACTAAAAAAAGTTTGAACAAACTCAAATCACAACAAGAGAGCTTTTTATTAATAAAAATTTACTGCTTTTTAATCTTGTTAAACTGGATAAAGATGGCAAAAAATAAAGTTTTAAACTGTTGTTTGGAAAAAAAAAACTGTACTTTGTGTCCAAATTAAACTTCCAATTCAACTGTGACAGTTTATTAAATAAAACTAATTTGTATCAATAATCAGGAAAAAAAATTAAGGCAATTGCAAATCATGTTTTATTATATTTTCGTGACAGATGTTTTATGTGTTTCAGTATTCTATTAAAACTTAGGGGTAGATTATTATATAAACAAAAACCGCTAAAAACTCTGGCCTTTTCTCGCGTTCCTTACACCACCAACTTAACATAATTCCTTGGGAAGATTTTTTCCTGTAAGATAAATTTAAGAGTAAGAGATTTGTTAATAACTCATCATATCTTGTTGTCATTGATATCAACAAAGGAAGACAATTTTTAATAACTTTACACTTTTATTGGGGAAAACAATTATATTAACCTTTAAAACGTTTTATTTTAAATTAACAGCCAATCAAATATTAAAATAAATAGTACGGAACTCCGCACGGACTTTCTCACTCCATTGTTTAAGAATGGATATATTTACTCAAAACTGACTTTATACCAACTGACTTTAGACCAACTGACTTTAGACCAACTGACTTTATACCAACTGACTTTAGACCAACTGACTTTAGACCAACTGACTTTAGACCAACTGACTTTAGACCAACTGACTTTAGACAAATTGACTTTAGACCTACTAACTTTAGACAAACTGACGTTAAGCTCTCAATAGTAAACTATAAAACTGGCTTCAAATCAGCGGGTAAACACATTAACACTTACATGCCAAAAGATCTAAACAAGAATCTTGCCAACAACATTAACAAGGAAAGAGCGTGAAATACACCTTGTG
>CABFWB010004742.1:24327-54550 GCA_902151455.1 Timema bartmani | reverse complement strand
AGCAGGATGGGGGAAAGTATTTATAACATAAACGGCAAATACCAACATTTCCTGGCATAGCCGAAAAATTTATCATTGATGAAATGGGGGCTTCCCCTTTCACAGTGATGATTTAACGGTTGGAGGGCTGGCTGTTGTGTCGGTTCTAGATTTAAGTTAGTTAATAAATCGTGTGCTGATACCATCAGCCATTTCAGAAAGTGCATGTTAAATAGCTCAAAATGAAAATTCACAGTTACAATTAAAAAAGACAAGAGGTTTCTTTGGTGGGCTATTAAAAAAAAATTAACTTTAAATTGATATAATACAATATTGTTTAGCCGGGTAAGATTTTACCTTTTCCCCACTTTTTGATCACATATTTATTTCTAAAATTGATTGTCTCATTCTCCTGTTTTGTTAGAGTTAACCTAGCTAACATCAATATGGTCTCAATTATGCATTGGTTTTCTAGCTCATGTGACCGCCGTTATTTACAATTTATTCTGTTGTTTTTTCCCCACGTCTACATTAATATATTTTTGTTATCAAAATTACCCTGTGTGTATAATATTTGAAAAATACTTTTCACACGATTTTAAAGACACCGCGTGGAGATATGTGCTACCACACACGCTCACGAATTACACACAGACTCAAAAGCATAACATATAAACGCACAATTACAAAAGCATGCATAACTTAATACGTACTGAAATTATGCCAAATATACGTTTAGTACTAAAGATAGCATTACAAAGTTCAGTGGTTTAAATTCGAGCTTGAAATTATTATGTTTAGTTTTGTTTGGAAGCATAATCTTAAATGAAATTTTATAAACTAAATCAGGGACTGTCATGCTAACACAAAATTAAATAAATTTCTTACCTAAACGTAATTTCAAATTATCTGGTATTTTTGAGTGAATGACTAATTTATTTTAATAATATAATATTGGGTTTCATCACAGAACTGCTACGGCACAACGGAAACTTCCTAAATAATACGTTCAGATAATATTAGTTGTATATCTTCTCTGGTGTTTCAGTTTGCAAGAAAGTTAGCATTTCCTAAGCAACAGTCTCTTGTTTAAAATGCTAAATAATAATCTAGAAATGATAGTTCGTGATGGAGGAAGTTTGAAGTGTTCTTCAGCTTGTGTTGCTATTATTAATATATTATTGTGGTTATATTCGCGTGACCGAGGAGATTAGCACGCGCTGTAAATACAAAAAGAAAAGGAAATATTTCTGCAACTAAATTGTTGATCAGGTTGAAAGGTAGACTGGTATTATTCAGAAATGGTTGGGTGCTGCACTCAAGGGAACCGGAGAATTAGGTCTACAGGCTGTATTCTTGGAGAAAAAGTGGACTATATCCATGCTTATGTTTAAAGCATGTGCTTTCATTGTAAACATCTTAGCTTGCATGTGGGCTAAACGTTTGTCTCGACAAGCTTGACGTCTAGTCCGCGTGACCACCAACACGTGTCAGTTCACATAGCATGAGTGAAACCCCCATGAAATATAGAATAGCGTGTTAGTCTGAAATATATAAACATTTTATAGCATTTTGTTTTGGTTGTATCTGTACTCGTTTTCCAAATGTGCACACTTGTCAGACTAAACACCGCACCAAGATGAACACCTATTTAACACCTATCAGTTGGCACGTGATGATTAACAACACCTTTTATCAACATGTTACGACCAAAGCGCGCACGTAAAACGCCACCGTTTCCCCCAAGAGTAAAGGCAGTAAAAACGGCCTAGCACAGTAAAATATGACACGTTAGTGTTTGATAATCCTTTCAACAGGACGTTAAGAAGTTGCTCCTGTTGCCTATAGGCATCCTGCGTACATTGATGCTGGTAGTGGTTTGCTCCTGTTGCCCATAGGCATCCTGCGTACATTGATGCTGGTAGTGGTAGAAACTGACAACACAAAAGTTAAGGCTATTGCTGAAACACAAAACTATGTTTTATTTATTTATGTTTCCTACAACTTTAAACTTTATTGTATTATACTAATTTAGATAGTGCGAATCAAGTAAAAGGCGCCAAACTATTATTGTAGGCCTATTTTTGTGTATCCATTTTGATATAAAATACTAAGTAAAAAATAAAATCACTCATGGTAGGCAGAAAGACGAAAAAAGACATTTCAAGCAGTCTGTAAAAGCTATATTTTCATGAACCCTCTTTATCAAGGAGCTAGATCAACAAACAAACACATTTAAATTTATCCTTAGATTAAACTAAATACACATTACCCATTGTAGTGACTATATAGAAGATATTCCTGTCAACATACAGGATATATTCCTATCACTATACAGGATATATTCCTGTCAACATACAGGATATATTCCTGTCAACATACAGGATATATTCCTGTCAAAATACAGGATATATTCCTATCACTATACAGGAGATATTACTGTCAACATAAGGATATTTATTCCTGTCACCATACAGGATATATTCCTGTCACCATACAGGATATATTCCTGTCACCATACAGGATATATTCCTGTCAACATAAGGATATATTCCTGTCAACATAAGGATATATTCCTGTCAACATAAGGATATATTCCTGTCAACATACAGGATATATTCCTATCAACATAAGAATATATTCCTGTCAACATACAGGAGATATTACTGTCACCATACAGGATATATTCCTGTCAAAATACAGGATATATTCCTATCACTATACAGGAGATATTACTGTCAACATAAGGATATATTCCTGTCACCATACAGGATATATTCCTGTCAACATACAGGAGATATTCCTGCCAACATACAGGATATATTCTTGTCAACATACAGGAGATATTACTGTCACCATACAGGATATATTCCTGCCAACATACAGTATATATTCCTGTCAACATACAGGATTTATTCCTATCACTATAAAGGAGATATTACTGTCACATATAGGATATTTTACTGTCACCATACAGGATATATTCCTGTCACCATAAAGGAGATATTCCTGTCACCATATAGGAGATATATTCCTGTCACCATGCTGATAATACATATCCCGGTGCCTCATCTGTGCCAAGTGTTATCATTATATGATGACTTACTCACGGGTGACTTACAACTCTAGAGGTTATAGGCCTACAGGTTGAATTTCCATCTCAAACTTTGGCTAAATCAGTCAAGTGAGCCTCTTTAGATATTTCCTAATTTCTTATTGATTGATTTGATGAAAGCTTGGATTATTTTTTTGAAAACCATATCTAATTATTAATCTGTCTATATCTTACATGTTTATATATGTTTACTACCAGCTGCATCACTTTGAAGCTTCATAATTTCCCCACATCAGCGCTTCATGCGTTCTCTCTAGCCCCATGAACCACTTAACAAGGTACTTATAACCTTGATGTGGGCTTACGCCCCTCTTTTGTTTTTGGCGGCATTCTTAATTTTGAGCACGCACGTCACAACTAGGCTAGTCTAGATTTGTTAAATTCACGGCATTTTACAACCCATCTGGTCTACCCGCAAACTACACTAATGGGATAGGGATTGAGGAGTTAAAATGTATAGAAAGTGTACCATCATTTGCGTGAAGTGCAAGGAAGAAACCACTTAGAAAAAATACCTTATTTCACTCAGCAGGGATTTGCGTCTCGACCTACTCCCATAAGCCAACCAGACAAGACTAAACAAACGCCTTAATCCACACACTTAGTGGCGTGTGCCTTTATAAACCTAGGTACATAGTGAGTCATTTATAGACTTACAAATGAGCTTAGTTCCTCTAAGTGAAAGATAGGGAGATTGAAGCAATCAGCATTGTCTAAATCTCGGGAACAAGTGAGAAGTGAGTCTTGTAACTTGGTAAGTTCGCGTATCTGGTATATCTCTGGTGTGCTTAGTTTGAAGTCCAGAGTTCAATTACCTGACTATGAATACTTTTCAAAATATTGTTTCATATTCTCGCCTTTGAAAGGAGTACTAAATGGTAAGTTTCAAGGATGAGATCAATCAATATCCCCCACAAACTGAAGTGAAATAATCTTGTCCTGGAAAGCTAAACTATCAGCATGTCTTCTCTTCCACTTCCTTTCTTCCTCTCTCCCTTTTCCCTCACCTGTCATCTCACTCTTAACGGACTCTAACAATCACTTTCAGACAAATACCACCACATTTTATCTTTAGTAAATTTGAAAAATGACACCTGGACTTTCAAATCGAACCCCGGACCCTTGGTTTAGCCCACCAATGCTCTACAACTGAGCTATCCAGGTTTCATCCTGGATTCAGGGTAGTAAATATTAGAATATCCCGGACAGAGTGAAGTGATGTTCAAAGATAACACGTCATGATCCTAGTCAGAACACGGTGTTAAATGCTCTGATCCTAGTCAGAACACGGTGTTAAATGCTCTGATCCTAGTCAGAATACGATGTTCAATGCTCTGTTATCCTGACTGTTCTGTCGCAATGACGTCAGACTCATACCTGCACACGTATACTAGTCAGAACACTGTGTTCAATGCTCTGATCCTAGTCAGAACACGGTGTTCAATGTTCTGATCCTAGTCAGAACACGGTGTTTAATGCTCTGATCCTAGTCAGAACACGGTGTTAAATGCTCTGATCCTAGTCAGAACACGGTGTTAAATGCTCTGATCCTAGTCAGAACACGGTGTTAAATGCTCTGATCCTAGTCAGAACACGGTGTTAAATGCTCTGATCCTAGTCAGAACACGGTGTTAAATGCTCTGATCCTAGTCAGAACACGGTGTTAAATGCTCTGATCCTAGTCAGAACACGGTGTTAAATGCTCTGATCCTAGTCAGAACACGGTGTTAAATGCTCTGATCCTAGTCAGAACACGGTGTTAAATGCTCTGATCCTAGTCAGAACACGGTGTTAAATGCTCTGATCCTAGTCAGAACACGGTGTTAAATGCTCTGATCCTAGTCAGAACACGGTGTTAAATGCTCTGATCCTAGTCAGAACACGGTGTTAAATGCTCTGATCCTAGTCAGAACACGGTGTTAAATGCTCTGATCCTAGTCAGAACACGGTGTTAAATGCTCTGATCCTAGTCAGAACACGGTGTTAAATGCTCTGATCCTAGTCAGAACACGGTGTTAAATGCTCTGATCCTAGTCAGAACACGGTGTTAAATGCTCTGATCCTAGTCAGAACACGGTGTTAAATGCTCTGATCCTAGTCAGAACACGGTGTTAAATGCTCTGATCCTAGTCAGAACACGGTGTTAAATGCTCTGATCCTAGTCAGAACACGGTGTTAAATGCTCTGATCCTAGTCAGAACACGGTGTTCAATGCTCTGATCCTAGTCAGAACACGGTGTTCAATGCTCTGATCCTAGTCAGAACACGGTGTTCAATGCTCTGATCCTAGTCAGAACACGGTATTTAATGATCTGATCCTAGTAAGAACATGGTGTTTAATGCTTTGGTCCTAGTCAGACACGGTGTTCAATGCTCTGATCCTAGTCAAAACACGGCGTTTAATGCTCTGGTCCTAGTCAGAACATTGTGTTCAATGCTCTGATCCTAGTCAGAACACTGTGTTCAATGCTCTGGTCCTAATCAGAACACGATGTTTAATGCTCTGGTCCTAGTAAGAACACGGTGTTAAATGCTCTGATCCTAGTCAGAACACTGTGTTCAATGCTCTGATCCTAGTCAGAACACTGTGAGCAATGATCTGATCCTAGTCAGAACACTGTGAGCAATGATTTGATCCTAGTCAGAACACTGTGTTCCTCCATTCTCTAACGTTTTTACAAGTCTGTGTAAGTTGATCAACTAAAAGCGATACTTCTATCGGGCTATCTATACGTGCATCGCGTCTCATTAATCATCAGGGATAATGATGAGGAAGGTAGAATTTAAAGGAAATGTACCTTCATCCGCTCGAAGAAAGCGTGAGAGACCATTTAGGAAAGCCTCTCCTAATAAACCAATCCCTGACCTCTCCACCAATACGAGGCTTACGCCTTAGTCTGCTTGACCTTCTATATGGATTAGGACCCTGTCTCATATTTTAGAACTTGAAGGTGTAAATTAACTTGTAGATATAGTCTTATGATGGGATCGTACTTTATTTAAATATATTAGATGAATAATGACACCTTTAGAAAGGAACTGAACCCGGACCACTAAGGGGAATGCCTAGGTAGCTGAGATATTGTCAAACAGATGTTGCGATTAGGTTGGATATCGAAAAAAACTATAACAACCCACGAGTTTGTGTTTACTGGGATGAGCATAAAACTATGTTCTATGACCCTATATATGTATAGAGTTGTAAATATGGCTTAAAAGTTGATATTTTACCTTTGAAAATATCACATAGTATCTGTTGGGCATGAAGATCTAATGACCGGGAAACAAAAGGTAGATAACTGGTCAACACTGTGGATCTAATGACCGGGAAACAAAAGGTAGATAACTGGTCAACACTGTGGATCTAATGACCGGGAAACAAAAGGTAGATAACTGGTCAACACTGTGGATCTAATGACCGGGAAACAAAAGGTAGATAACTGGTCAACTTTGTGGATCTAATAACCGGGAAACAAAAGGTAGATAGATAACTTGTCAACACTGTATATCTAATGACTGGGAAACAAAAGGTAGATAACTGGTCAACATTGTGGATCTAATGACCGGGAAACAAAAGGTAGATAACTGGTCAACACTGTGTATCTAATGACCGGGAAACAAAAGGTAGGTAACTGGTCAACTTTGTCGATCTACTGACCGGGAAACAAAAGGTAGATAACTGGTCAACACTGTGGATCTAATGACCAGGAAACGAAAGGTAGATAACTGGTCAACATTGTGGATCTAATGACCGGGAAACAAAAGGTAGATAACTAGTCAACTTTGTGGATCTAATGATATCATGTAATAGGTTTTTTGTATTTTCCTTATCCCCTGTTTTTTCTCCTACCTCCGGACAGCTTTCCCCACGAACTCTATAAACCCACTTGCTTTCTGACGTAGAATAATTTATTCTCGACTATTCTAGCGTCTTAAAGTGTGTTTGTAGGAGTGTTGCGAGCAAGTGTGTTTGTAGGAGTGTTAATGTCAGTATTTTTTCCATTTTTATAACAAAACAAATGTTTTGTCAAAATAAGTCAAATATTGCTCCAGTATAAACTTAGAGTTTAATTCTCTTCACATATTGATAACAACAGTTGTTGAATATCTGTCAAGGGTGTCCTGGAATTTAATGACAACTTTTTCTCTTAATTTAAAAAGTTTCTCATCTAATGTTACTATGTTCATGACAAATATTCAACAACTGTTGATATCACCATATGGAGAAAATTAAACTCTATGTTTCTAATGGAGAAATATTTCATTTATTTTACCGAGAAAGATAGTTTACTATGAAAACTGCAAACACAGCGACCCTTTCCTCGCGTCCCTTTAATACGCGCCAAAGCTCCGCCACTGGATCAGTCTATAGTCAGACGCGCGTTAAATCAAAAATCTCGAGTTCGATTCCTCATATTCAGGTGCCATTTTCTCTTGTTATTTGACAAATTAAAACTGTTTAGACCGAAAGGTTTGCGACATGAGCGGTTGTTGCACGGTCGCCACGCGGCCTAACCTCGTGTGTTCCTCTCTACGAGTCCGACTCTTTTTTCCCCTTTAGCTCAGGTATTTTATAATGCACTATTAAAACATTCCCTTACTTGCTTTCTACACTCTGCCTTAATAACATTAGTCACGAAGTCCTCTGACCTTCTTCGTTCCGATCTTAGACCGTTTTATACGCGCTCTGTTCTCACAAGAGTCTCGAAACGGAGCTGACGTTTCGAGAATGTGCCACGTGAAGGGTCATGACGACAACACAACTTGTATTTTGGGGTCTCGGGGTTTATTGGAGATTAAAAAAACCTCTATCTGCCATTTTTATTAATTTTATGTCTGCATTGCTTCTTACTACTTGTCCAGATATCCTTATTTTTACACTAAGGTGGTCTACACGGATATCAGTAACAGGACTGCAATCATTTACAACATGGGTAATCAAGGTATATTTACAACATGGGTACACAAGGTGTATTTACAACATGGGTACACAAGGTATATTTACAACATGGGTACACAAGGTGTATTTACAACATGGGTACAGAAGGTATATTTACAACATGGATAAATACTATCCGTAATTTTGTGCTGCCCGCGGACCTTTTGAAGAACCATCACGCAATGCGACCCTATTCTTTGTTTTATAAACGTCTAGGAAATATAAAGTTTTGAAATGTGATATTTGAAATTTAGGCATAATTTGTAGAATTGTGGCATGAAGGGTTGTTAAAAAATCTCTCTCTTTAATTGGCACGGAGCAACTCACAAGAATATTTCAACTTACACGCCAAACATGTCCAATGTTAACAATCGTTGACTCACGTGAAAGTGAACCAAACACATGAGGTGACACAGCTTGTCAACCAATATAACAATTACTTCGGCACAAGGTTCAAAGCCCAGCACTAACACCATCGTTGAGAATACAATGTTTAAAATATTTGGGGAAAAAATAAAAATAAAGTTAATCGTAGTGTTTTTAATAGGGGCATGCTTTTTTATTTTTTGTAATAGTAAAATACTAGGCTGGAATTAACCTCAAGATAGGCTTGAACAGCTAGAGACAGAGCATAGGAACACCAAGCCAAAGGCCCTGAGTTCGTTTCCCCTGTGTGGGTATATTTCCAATATATTATTATTACTGAAGTTTATTGTTGACTTTTTCTTCTACTGTTGTTGAACAGAATCAAACTAATATTTTCCCATACCCATACGACAAGTAAACTTGAAGATGGAACTATACTAGGCTGCGGATACAGCCAGTGGCGTAATCAAGGTCGGAGAAACGGGGCACTTTGCCCCGCCTGACGTTTTCCCGAGAATATACAACAATCGTTTAAATTCTCTCCAATCAAAAGTATAAGAGTCAGTCTAAGCTTGTTATATTCTTTCATCTCGAATAACTCAATACTCAGGTTAGTATTAACACTTTTTTAAACAAGATTTGTGACATTTTTAAAATTGTAGTGTTCAAACATATATAACGTTAATTTTCATGTTCCTTATTGTTTATACTGAGATTATTAATTATTTATCAGAGGAGTCACAAACGCTAGTATTTAACCTAAATTATACATTTAAAAAATTGTAATTAATTCATTAACATTTTAAAAATAATTTAGGGTATGGATATAATTGTTTGTACGGTGGTGCTCCTCCTGTAATTTTGTTATGAATCCGCCACTGAATACAGCCATCGCTGACATTTATATTAATTGTTTATAAATTACACGTGTACACGACTACAACCCGGGACCTTGATTTAACGCGCCAATGCCCTTAGCACTGAGCTACCCAGAAATAGTCTCATGCTCAGTCATCTTCACTCAGTGGTAGAGTATTGGCGTGCTAAGTCAAGGGTCTCTGGTTCGATTATTGTGCTTAGGAATTATTACACTTATTAGCTAAACGGGTTTAAGAATGTTTGTCTACTTTACGTCTTACCACCCGTTCGGACTATCCACATATCTACGCTAATGTGGTAAGGATGAGGAAGGTGGAATTCAGGAGGTAGTGTAACTTACTTGTGTGGAAGGAGGGTGAGGAATCACATAGTAAAAAGCCCCTCAGTGAACCCTACGAGCTTTCGAGATCCAACCTCCCCGTCAACGTAAGATCATGTAAGACGAGACTGACGTCATAGCCCGCGTTTTCACCGGTGCGTGTTGTCTAACAGAGAGTGGAGATTAGTATAGCTCTCGGCTAAAAGAGAGCAGCTCTTCTTCTCACTAATTGGCTGGTTAAAAGCCCCCCAGCTGACAAATTGTATCTAGTTCACTCAATCACACACCAGGCGCGTGGCTTCACCCTCTGATTAATTGTGGGTCATACAATACATAGCCATCCCTATCCATTCATAATTAATAAATAAACAGTTAATTAAAATATTGCAGTTTAAAATTTGAAACGTTGAAAATATTAAAAATTACCTATATTAAGAATTGTTTAATTTTCACGATGCCCAAAATTAGCCGGTCATTAGCTACACGAGTGGGCACACGTATTAAACGTCAAGCTCATCTAGTCTGGTTTTCTAGTGGGGGTGAGGTTATGGTTAAAATCCTGGACAAGAACATTGAGTTGTTAAAAGAATTTTAAAAAGATCACTTTTTCTGAACATAAATGTGGTTATATTGTCTCCTTTAAATTCTACCTTCCTGAGCCTCACTCAATCAAAGTTATTAAATGCGAATAGCGCCATCCGGCGAATGCGACGGAGAAAAAAATGGCTTTTGATTATTTCCATGACTATAGAATAATATTTTTAAATAAGTGATAACAAATTGTTCATGAATATGAACACGTTAGAACTATTTTTAAGTCCACGCCTCTATAAAAGAACTGGTCTGCCGTTATTATTACATAAAGTTCAATTATTAGGATTAGTGAATGAAACTTTTATTTTGAAGATTTTCGCGGCCGGTGTCTTCGGGCTTCAGATTCGTTGAAGGAATAATAGGCTCCAACATATCGGCTATAGTTATAACAACCAGCATCTGGTTCTGATGGAAATTACCAGTCAAGGCTGAGCTCAACTTATTGTCCCAGCAAGATGTTTGATCTCTCATCCCAGATGGTTGCTGTTGTAATTTGTAACTACAGCTTATAACTTATAACTACCTCAACGTGACTCAAGCCAGAAAACATTGGTTTCAGTGCAACTTTAGATTACATTTCATAAACAATCAACAAAACACTTGACTACCTGGTAAACAACACGTTACGCGATTACCTCTTCACTTCATCTCAATATTAATTAACACCCGCCTCGGTGGCGTAGTTGGCTAACGCGCCAGTCGTGTTGAGCTCGACCACCGAGGACGGGGAGATCGAGGTTCGAATCTCGGTTGGGTGAACTGGGGGTGGTTTTTCCTAAATGGTTTTCCACTCTCCCTCCACGCAAATGCGGGTTCACTTCCTCTAAATTCAACCCCCCCAATTCCTAATCCATTAGAGTAATTAGTACTTAAGCGTATAACCCGAACTGGTAGTAAGACGCGGTGCTAAGAAAAATCTTCTGAAAGGTCGTCTTTCCTACCAGATACTACCATATAGTATGAGTCTGGTGAGAAAAAAGGCCTTCCTTATTATTATTATTCCTCAGAAAATTGGACTATACATTAAGCGGCCGCCTCGGTAAGCGAGAAATTATCACGCAGACGTTCAGCTCTAGTGCAATACTGTATATAATTCTACAATGCGTTATTTCAAGATATGGTTCACGCCAAAATAGAGTCGAAAGATTCCAACAGGGCTCTTTTCCCTTAAAACCTATATTTTAAGTTTTATTAATATAAACAAATGTATTTGCGGAGCAAGGAAACGAGGCTTGATGAAAAGGACGTTGGATTAAGCCTTTCTCTAACAAATACAGTTATTGTTTGATATTTGAGAACTAGCAGCAAGCTTTCCTCTTTACCTTGAGATTAGAAGTTTCGTAGTTTTCTTTCCCCTCTTTCTTATTAACATGACAGAGGTTGGTTGTTGGTGAAGGTCAAAGGGAGTATAAGCTTCAACAAAATAAAGAAGTATTTCCAGAAAAGACACAGACTTCTGTATTTTAAGCCGTGTGACCTGAAAACAATGGATACTTTCTCGCTGACAGAGGCGGCAGCCTAAGACAATCTATACTAGGAGTACTTACTGAATAATCTTGTACAAAATTAGTGACTTAATTTAGTCCCCCTTAGGGCTGGATTTGATTGTAATATTTTAATTAGGGAAGTGGAGTGAATCTTAATGAAGACAAATAATTCCAAGCTCACTATGCTACAGCCGCGAATTACAAACAATGTTATCTTAAAACGCGAGACCCAAATTAACAAAGTAAAGTTTAATGTCAGAAATTGTTCTCTCCGCGTATTCCGAAGAACTTATTAATCAGCAATTAATGACATAAAGTGACCAGAGATGAGGAGGATAAAATTCACAGGAAATGTGTTCGAATTTAGGTGAAAGGGAATTGAACTATCGGGAGGAAAACAATCAGCCTCATTATAATTATCAAGCCTGGATTCAAACCCTAACGTTATCGCGACTGTCAGTCAAGACTAAACGAGCCTGGCCTTTAGTCCATGTGACCACCGGTGAAGGCATACATTGTTATTCTCCAAGCACATAGATTTGAATCAGTACTCCTCGTGTTTCTGGTCGGTGACCCGTACCACTAAGCCACTAACGCTTGGTCAACATTCTAATAACATGGTGCCATAAAGTCGTAACATGCAGTTCTTCATAGTATTTCTTCAGTTTAGACTTTTCTGTGAAACATTTGACTCCACAGAATTTTTAATAACTATCTTCATGACATTCAACACCAAACTGTTTCAATAAATTTAACAAAATAAAGGAATATAAAGGCCGGCTGTAGACACAAACAAAAGTTTGAACGGATCCAATGATATATAATTAACGGCAATAGGCGAGTTTCTTGTAAGAGGTCGGAAAGATACATAGCGTTTCCTAAACTGACCTTTTATTTGAAACCCTATATTTTCGGATTAGTTCGAAAGGGAAAGGGAGGGTTTCGAGATTTTTGTGCATGAGCGAAATTGCAGGGTAGGAAGATTCGAGACGAGGTTAACAACTGCTAGACGGTTGTCTCTGGAGGGGGTGGAGGGGTGGAGGTGTTCTGGTTTTGTGTTGGTGTTTCCCCCCCACACAACTTGCTTGGTTAAGTAAGATACTATTATTGAACAAAAATAATGTGTCTACATTGTAATGAAGCTAATAACTAAATCGAATGTAGGCCTAAGAAAAAACCTCTTCTGTGGCCGCCTGATCTAACGCGCTACTTTAGAGGTGGACTACACTGCTGATAACGGGGAGATCGAAGTTCGAATCTCGGTCGGGTGTACTGAGAGTTTATTCCCCTAACTAATTTTCCACTTTCCCTCCACGCAAATGCAGATACACTTCATATAAATATAGCCTCCCTATTCCCTAAAAACATTAGCGTAATATTACATACGCGTATTACCCAAACGGGTAGTAAGACGTAGGGCTAAGAACTGGGCTATCCTCATTTAGCTACAATAATGGAATAAGGATGAGAAAGGTTGAACTTATTGGAATTGTACCAACATTAGTTTTTATGACAGGATAGGAATCTGTCAAGTTAAAAATCCATATTAATACATCGTCAAGATTTGAACCTGGATCTTCTCTGCATCGTCAAACCAGACACAGCGAGACTAACGCCTTTAGTCACTTTCTCACTGATGTGGTTAAGTGGTTTATGGTTATATTCACCTGCGACAAATAGAAGGTCTTATCTTGGTTGGTTGAAGTTCATATCCTTGGCAGAGTGGACTAACGGGGTTTTTATTAAATGTTTCCCTCTCTCTCTCTCTCTCTCTATCTCTCTCTCTCTCCAAGCGAATATGGATATATTCTATATTAATATGCGGATGTACCGGGGAGCTGGTAGGATTTTAAATACCAGGTTTTTTACTCATGGATTGTAGTTAAACTAAAATAAGCTTTAGAGTTTATCCAAGAAATGCAATAAGCTTGACATTTTTTCTGATAATTAAATGCTTAACGTGCACATTCTAAACACGTAGTTATATTTAAAAAAATAGAATAATTTACCTAAGAAAAAAGCACAAAACTTTAAAGTACTCCCGGTCTGGGATTGAACTATTTTCCCTCGAGCTATATTTAATCGACGCTTAGTGGACGTTCCTTGGAACTGACCATTTGTAACCGTCGTTAGGCATTTTATAAACCCCTGACGTAAATATGTGACGATTGTTTGCGTGTCAGTAGCGGGAGGGAAAAAAGAACACTTTTCAAACAAAAACAAAGCAACTTATTTAAATTCATAATTGTAAATATATATAGGTGGTATAAGACATGTGTTATTGGCACGCAATGATGGGTAGTCTTTGATGGGCTACACGGTCCAGGGACTTACAGGGGGTTCACAACAGTATACACTTTACTAGACTTGTTAGTTGTAATACAATGTTCACAGGAAGAGACGTCACGTCATGTGACCAGAAGCTGTCACTTCTCATGTATATTATCAATACAAACAATAACACAGACACACCACATTGTGGTTAGTAGAAGCTACAACATAGAAACACCACATTGTGGTTAGTAGTAGCTACAACACAGAAACATCACATTGTGGTTAGTAGTAGCTACAACACAGATACACCATCATTGTGGTTAGTAGTAGCTACAACACAGAAACACCACATTGTGGTTAGTAGTAGCTACAACACAGAAACACCACATTGTAGTTGGAAGATGACATGTAATTCCTTGTGCTTTGTCACCGTTGAGGGAAGAACTGGGTTTGAATTCTGATCGTGTGCACTTGGAGCTGATTTTATCAAGCGTGATTATTAAACAAGTTTTATTTTAATTTTAGCTGTGGGTGAATGCTGGTACATTTTACAAAATATTCCCCCGTATTCCTTTCCTTGAATTAATTATGGTACGTCTATTAATATCTTGAAGTGAGGGTTAAATGCTTATCCCTCGTAACGGTGGGCACGCCGACTAGTCTGACTGGTTGCTGCTGATGAGGACGTAAGGGGTTTGAACACCGGTGGGGTCTACTGTGGGGGTATTTTAATAACCTACTTTACCCTCTTCCTTCACACAAATATAGGTAAATTTTCTCAGTTCTACCCTCCTCGTCCTTACTTCACTATAGTCAACTTTCCCACTCTATTTCCACGTAAATACCAGTGCGTTCCCTATTATCCACCTTTTCAACTACTGCCTCATTAGATGCGTCAGACGTGGAGCAGTTATTGTTAAAGCCATCTGACATTTATATTTAAATATAACATTTCATTCATAAATGTTCTGTTCTCTCCCATTCAACTCACTACGTATGGATATTTGTGCCTTATTATCCTTCAGTGCTATCCACATATTTGTGCTTTATTATCCTTCAGTACTATCAACATATTTTTGCCTTATTATCCTTCAGTACTATCAACATATTTGTGCCTTGTTATCCTTCAGTACTATCAACATATTTGTGCCTTGTTATCCTTCAGTGCTATCCACATATTTGTGCCTTATTATCCTTCAGTACTGTCCACATATTTGTGCCTTATTATCTTTCTATATTATCTGTATGTTTGAACTAATGGGGTAGGCATGAGAATGGTATTTTCTTAGCATTGCGTCTTACTAACCGTTCGGGCTATACACTTATATATTAATTACTCTATTGGTTTTAGGGATTAGGAAGGCTATATTTAAAGAAAGTGTACCCGCATTTTCATGAAAGGACACTGGAAAACCACTTTGTAAAAACAGCCCTCGATACACCTGACAGAGACTCGAACCTGAATCTCGCCGTCATTGGCAGTCTAGTCTACAGTGAGATCTGTTCTGACCCCGCTATCAACCCGAGAGACCTTCTGACCACTCGACCACAGAAACGGTCTATACCCCCTTCCCCCCCTAAACCACAGCGAACCATTTGATCAAGGAGGAGGGTAAACTTTGCGGTGACCGCGCTCTTAAAAAAAGGGCAGAGCGGAGGGATACAAACAAAAAATACCGTCTCACTTCCCACACAGTTCTTTTTAGCGCGTTATAAAACGTGATAGAGGGGAAAGAGAGGGGGATATTTTCCGTCTGCCCCTCCCCACCCCAACTCCTATTTATAATATGTAATCATACAGTTTATGGACTTTTCTCAACATTTAACAAAATGACTGTTGTAGGTTAAGAATGATTTTGTCTGACCGAATGTCTGGTAACAGAGGTTAGGTTAGGTCTGTATTTGGGCTTTGATTATTGATTGATTAATATCGGTACGCCTTTGATCCATTAGGTTGAATATCGAGGGAGGATGGTCAAGATTCAACCTAAAATTCACAGTTCCACAAAAAAAAAGCACTTATTTTTATTTCCAGGAACTTCTCATCAATCTAAATTGTAGGAACAACAGGTTTTTATTAATGTTTAAGATTCAGTTTAGTTTTTTCTGAAGACGTCAACACCATAAACATTATTAAATGAGTTACAATAACAGCCATAACAGTTCTCTTCTCACATTTACGTGTCCACTACAGCTCTGGGTGGTTGAATGTGTCACTAACATCGTGTCTGCTGCAGACCACATGTGTTAGTAACTACCTCAATATAATACATTACCTTACCCTGGCATTAAAAAGACCAGAAAATCTTTCAAATGAAAATTTACCGGGAAATATTTATCTCTGAAGAGGACAAGGAGGTTTAATAGTTGCAATGGTTTGTTGTAGTTCCCCCTTGGTCTTACCAACTGAGACCTCATCACTCTGGTCTTACCACCTGCTACCACCCTGATCTTACCACCAGAGACCTTATCACCCTGGTCTTACCACCTGATACCACTCTGGTCTTACCACCTGATACGTCATCACTCTAGTCTTACCAGCTGATACGCCATCACCCTGGTCTTACCAGCTGATACCACCCTGATCTTACCACCAGAGACCTCATCACTCTGGTCTTACCACCTGATACCACCCTGGTCCTACCACCTGATACCGCCCTGTCCGTGAGGAATGTTAGTGGTAGAAGATGCGACTGTTCATTTGAGCGGTGAGCCCAGTTTGATGACAGATTGGGGAGTTATAACCCCCTTACTCCCTCGTTTGTTCACGGGGAATCAGTTCAATACTGCACGCAACAACAACCTTGAGCCTTGACTCCTGCTCTCTCACTCTCTATATCACTCTCTCACTCTCATTATCTTCGACAGAGGATATCACAGGAACAGTTATCCAAGTATCGGTGTCATAACCACGTTGAAATAAAGACGATGTATTATTATAATTACTAGTGAAATACTCGGAGATAAAACACATTTAATATCTGATGTGCCAGTTTTCGAGGCGGTAGAACAAACACGCGAACATTCGTGATACTATTCCTCGATTAGATTGCTAACCCAAGACAACTTGACTTGTTTTAAAGGTATAATAAGGTCCCGGAGTTTGATGACGGCATATTTCTTCTGGTTCATCATATACAATTCTCATGTGTGTACAAACTCTCTCTATGATCCTCTGCTTGTGTAAACGTTTTTATAGGCCTTATTTTGGCCATTTGGAGTTTAAAATGAATTTTTTTTATTGGTTAGGGTCCTTAATAAATAATTTCAAGGCATTTATGTTGTATACAGACGCCTGTGTGTGGTTTTAAATTGTTTCAACTTTTGATAGATCCTATCAGTAACCATAAAATAATAATAATAATAATAATAATAATAATAATAATAGTAATCGCCTTGCCTTGGATTGGGATGTTTGTTTATAGCTAACATAACAATGTTGAAAGAAGCTAGAGAAAGAACTGGTCTAGTTTAATTGTTATAATGTGTTAGTAAACACTAGGAGGAAACCACTGACAAATCAAAACATGTCCTCGTTGTCTTGGCCATTGGGCCGATTCGAAGTATAAATGGTTCTGTTTTAGAGCTATCTGGGCTGATAAAATAATATCTATTCAGAGGGGTCACTCTGCCCGTTTTCGGAGCCACGCTGATTAGAACATTAAGTCATCTGGTACTTGTGCTGGAAATCAACCATCGTGACCAAGGTACCGGGTTTGAATTTTTGGAAGAGTCAGTCAAGCCATTGGTTAGGTATTCTTTACCAAGCCAGTTTTCTCACGACCTTTCACGTCAAAGTTTTTATATCTTTCTGTCACATCTTTTTAACATCACATTTTTGTAGTAGCTCGTATTGCTATTAATAAACCCTAAAAACCAAAGCCTTCTATAAATTACGAACCCACACATATATTTACCACCGTGCAAATCCTTCCCCGCCAGCTATCCCGGCAAATCAGGCCCGCGTGAAGAAGATAGTGACATAATAATACAGTAAAACATTAGCAATGCTTACCACAGTAAATATGTTACTATTTTATAAAACCTGGGTGGGTACAAGTCACAAATTTTCCATAAAAGTAAAAGTATTGTGAATTTGAGTTTGTCAGCTGACAGTTCACTCAACAAAACAAACTCTGTCCTGACGGCATGTGCTGGTTTTAACTTGATATTTCCTGCATATTTGGAAGCAGTCTTCTTTCTGAATGAGTCACACTACCATCCAATACTTCCCAACACTTCATTCCCTCTCTCCCTTCCGACGAAAGATTGTCACATTTTGCATTAGGCCTAAACTGTGTTACCTCTTCAACCTGTCCAGTTTCTATCATATGAGTTTCAGACAGTTGTAGTAGTCAAAGTGTTCATGTCTTCAACCTGTCCAGTTTCTATTATATGAGTCTCAGACAGTTGTAGTAGTCAAAGTGTGCATGTCTTCAAACTGTCCAGTTTCTATCATATGAGTCTCAGACAGTTGTAGTAGTCAAAGTGTTCTTGTCTTCAACCTGTCCAGTTTCTATTATATGAGTCTCAGACAGTTGTAGTAGTCAAAGTGTGCATGTCTTCAAACTGTCCAGTTTCTATCATATGAGTCTCAGACAGTTGTAGTAGTCAAAGTGTTCTTGTCTTCAACCTGTCCAGTTTCTATTATATGAGTCTCAGACAGTTGTAGTAGTCAAAATGTGCATGTCTTCAACCTGTCCAGTTTCTATCATATGAGTCTCAGACAGTTGTAGTAGTCAAAGTGTTCTTGTCTTCAACCTGTCCAGTTTCTATTATATGAGTCTCAGACAGTTGTAGTAGTCAAAGTGTGCATGTCTTCAAACTGTCCAGTTTCTATCATATGAGTCTCAGACAGTTGTAGTAGTCAAAGTGTTCATGTCTTCAAACTGTCCAGTTTCCATCATATGAGTCTCAGACAGTTGTAGTAGTCAAAGTGTTCATGTCTTCAAACTGTCCAGTTTCTATCATATGAGTCTCAGACAGTTGTAGTAGTCAAAGTGTGCATGTCTTCAACCTGTCCAGTTTCTATCATATGAGTTTCAGACAGTTGTAGTAGTCAAAGTGTTCATGTCTTCAAACTGTCCAGTTTCCATCATATGAGTTTCAGACAGTTGTAGTAGTCAAAGTGTTCTTGTCTTCAATAATTTTGTTCAAACAATGTTGTATTGAGCAACCTAGCCTCTCAACTTGTACAGGGTGTGGTGAATCTCACTTCTCATACCCCACTCCTGTGGATACATTTAAAATGAAGTTCACCACCTCTGTTTTAAAAGGTGCTCTAAGTCTCAATCCGTAGGATCAAGGTATAATTAATGTTCTGGACATTAGAGTCGCCAGGCCAGGAAAATATTATGTTTAGGGTCGCCATGATGTGATGTGCTTTAAACGTTGAGAAACCAAGATCCTAGTTTGAATCCCGTTAGAATATATATTTGCTGGATTATTGCCGCGACTCTATTTTGAGATAGTTAGTAGTCCCAGATGTTAAGGACCATATTTAAGTCTAGAACCTGTAAACCCACAGTAACAATAATTTAATAAAACATTTAATCTGTCTAGGAAGAAGAGTGTGAATACTGTCTTGTAATAAAACGTCACATCCTCTCCAGTAGTAGCATCGCGACGCCCGCTATCCAGCCATATTGGAGCCTGGGAGCGATCAATGCTGTGTGTGGCGCCGCCCCAGGCCTCAACAGACGGCGGGCGTCCCTTACCCCTCCTCCCTCCCACACAGACGTTGAGGGGAAGGGGGGGGCGGGGCTTGAGCGCATTCACTACTGCTCATGCCTGGGGCGCGGACACACCAAGACGCTCCCAGGGTACACTCAGGGACAAGAGACGTGTATATCCGTCCTTTCTAAGAGGTACACTCAGGGACAAGAGACGTGTATACCGTCCTTTCTAAGAGGTACACTCAGGGACAAGAGAATTGTACCCTCTTCTTTTTGAGAGGTACACTCAGGGACAAGAGCAAGTGTACACCATTCTTTCTAAGAGGTACACTCAGGACAAGATAAGTGCACCCCTCTCCTTTCTGAGAAGTACACTCAGAGACAAGAGAATTGTACCCTCTTCTTTTTGAGAGGTACACTCAGGGACAAGAGCAAGTGTAACACTTATTTTTGAAGGGAATTTCCTGCTGCTGAAAGACACGAAACAAGTCACTAAGCAAACACAAAATCTTACCTGACAGCTATTTGAAAAGTTACAATATCGGCTTTCACGTATTCATACGTCAAGTCATGTGATCTGCGTAAGTTATTTTTGAGATACAGAATACCCCAATAAGATGTATACACATTTTATTACCATATATTTTAGCAAGGACAGACGACATCTGTTGATATATTGGTTACCTTAGAGTTCCAAAAGATTCAAATGACCACCATCAGCACCAATGCAGTGTTGACAATGTTGACAATGATGATCAACAGAGGATATACGAGATGTATTGTGTCTAGCAACAACAGGACACCAATGTTCAATGTCATGTCTAGTGTCCTACAGGGTTGACAATGTTGACAATGATGTGCAACAGAGGATATACGAGATGTATTGTGTCTAGCAACAACAGGACACCAATGTTCAATGTCGTGTCTAGACGGGGGATTGAGGTGGATACTCCACACTTTCTCTTCGTCCTATCCCTATCCCAGGAAAAGTGACATCGAGAAAACCTCTTAACATCGGCGTGGTAATGTGGTGGTACACCATCCTGTTGAAAGTAGCATTCTTCATCCCAAAACAGTTCACTAAAAGGTCTTGCAGCAATGTTAAAATAGGTGAGACCTGTGAAAGTCACTTCAAAGAAAAATGGGCCTATCATTTCTTTGGAAGAGAGACTGTACCACTGTGATATCCCTGGTAAATAAACCGCATGTTGTCCCATTTCGAGTGGATTCTAGGTAGCTCAGTACACAGAGCTATGTTGATCAACAGTGCCATTACGAGTGGATTCTAGGCAGCTCAGTACACATAGCTATGTTGATCAACACTGCCATTACCAGTGGGTTCTAGGCAGCTCAGTACACAAAGCTATGTTGATCAACACTGCCATTAGTTTCAGTAGTGGCTTCATCAGACCAGACCATTGAATCTTGAAAATATTCACATTTCTTCATGCCAGTGCAAAAACCCACTCACTTGGAGTCACCAGTCTGTATCGTCCTCATTCATTGCATGCAGTAGTCTCGGAATGTACGGGTTCCACTTCACATGCCGTAAAGTGAGATGAACATTGGATTTACAAACACCACTCTTGTGAGAACATTGTCTTGAAGACTTACAAACACCACTCCCGTGAGAACATTGTCTTGCAGACTTACAAACACCACTCACTCGAGAGCATTGTCTTGCAGACTTACAAACACCACTCTTGTGAGAACATTGTCTTGCAGACTTACAAACACCACTCTCGTGAGAACATTGTCTTGCAGACTTACAAACACCACTCTCGTGGGAACATTGTCTTGCAGACTTACAAACACCACTCTTGTGAGAACATTGTCTTGCAGACTTACAAACACCACTCTCGTGAGAGCTTTGTCTTGCAGACTTACAAACAACACTCTCGTGGGAACATTGTCTTGCAAACTTACAAACACCACTCTTGTGAGAACATTGTCTTGCAGACTTACAAACACCACTCACTTGAGAACATTGTCTTGCAGACTTACAAACACCACTCTTGTGAGAACATTGTCTCGTTGATGTTCCCGGTCTTCTGGACGGTCCTTTGTTCACATTCTGCGCTGTTCCATCAGCCTCAAACATGTCACGCAGTCTTGCAATTGTTCCCCGTGTTGGTGTTGGTGTCGGTGTCTCATACTTACTCTCCCAACATCTTTGCACCTCAATTACATTCTCCATTTTTCGATAACACTTGAGAATCCACTTACGTTGCTCAAATGATAAACACGGCTCTACAATTTTTATTTACATTGGTGTGACATCATCTGGCAGAATTTACCAATAATAACCACTGAAGGAACGGTTAAAGTTCTGCCTTTAACAGTTTTGATATAATTTTATTTTATTCCCATTTTTATGCTTGATATTAACATTCAAAGTGTGTAAATATTTTATTGGGACACTCTAGATATTATCGAGGTTATTGACCGTAAAACCATATATTGGTATTTTCTAACAATCCCTTCTTATTAAAATTGGAGTGTAGCGATGTTGCCTTGCTGTACAATGTTCTGTACAGTTGTGACAAAGAACACTCGAGATGCAACAATACCATCAGCGCTATAAAACAAACCGGAGCGATAACCAACCAATGAGTTTAATCGCAAAGTTGGTTGCTTAGGAACAGGAAGGTTTTATTCCTGTCAGCGCCCTCTCACGGGGAAATCAAGGAATTACTTTACTGTCAAGGCCCCACAAATTGCGGCTCTCGGTCGGGGTATTTTGGGCCCTCTCGTGTAAGTAGATGAACATTTTCCGGGAGATTTTGAATTGGAACATTTTCCAGAAAATAGAGTCTGTGGTTTACTAAGTAGGGGGTAAAGCTGAATTGGGGTAGGGGGCACCTTGAGCCACAAATCAAATTGGGTGCTAGGGTATGATTGGGGTTTGGTCGGGAAGGTAAGTGAGGGGCAAGTTTTAGTAAATATTTGAGTCAACTTTTAAATTATTATATTATATTTCTACTGATCGAGTACTAGGTGGAGATTTATTCTTTGATTATAATATTGAAGTACTAAAATATCTGGTCTAACGTTAGTTACACACTCAACCACAAAGCGCTGCAGTCGACACGTGAGTGTGAGAAGAGAACTATTATTGCTGTTATTGTGACTCATATGATCATGTTTCTGGTGTTAAGGTGGGGATGTACAGGACGCGATATATTTTGACAAAAAAAAAGTTTTGTTATAAAAAGTGCAAAAACACTGGCCTTTTCTCGCATTCGCTGCATCCTCTCACTAACGTCAAAAGTAGCCTATAGTAAAACTGAGGTAGAAACCTAACACAAAATATTTGAAAATGTTCCAAAAAGGGAATGTTGGCACTGCCATCTGTAAGTCTGATCTCCGGAAATGCCCTCGAGCTAAATCTCTTGTCGGTGTTAAACAGAAACTGACAGTTCTGAGATACTCTTGTCAAAGTGAGTAATACCCGCCTCGACCTTGAAACATATTCCCACAACTTCAAAAGACATCAGACCATTAATTGACCGGTTTTGATAGGAAAGTTTCACGGGATTGAATTAGTTCTTTGTTCGATATCGAAGGTTATCTATCGACCAAGCGTTTCAGACTAATAGCAAGGGTTAGCAATTCTTTGGAGTTTTATTTCGTTGACAAAGATGGCAAAGGTGAAAGATTTATGTGAAGCAAGAAGCACTAGGTTCGCTAAAATCGCTAACAGAGCTCTGATAGTGTTAAGTTCTATTACATTCCAACAGTAAAGAGGTATTGACGAGTTGCAAATAATTACCATAAATACAAGAACACATATCTGCTGGAAGCAGCGTCAGCCCCTGTATGTGATTGTTCCTATTGGGTCTCAAACATAGATGATGGTTTGGTTCCATTTAAAATATTTTTGGTCACAACTGAACAGAAAATTTGAAAGGTACAGTTTATAAAAAAAACTATAAACTACCAAATAATATAAGGACTTTTTCTCAAAGGCTATAAACAAGTAGTTAAAGATGCACCGGCATTCTTCCCGACCAGCTAGTCAGATAAATTAACCGCGTGATTAGTCTTGACCTGTTTCATTCTGAACGCTCCAATGTCAGTCTGATGACCAATTACGATTAAAAAGATCAAATTTACAGAACAGGACGATTGGGAAGAATTTCAAGGGAATGTAAATATACCTTCATGGCATGTTTGTAGATAATTTGACCTGGGTTCTAAAGTCAGAGTAAAGCATAGTCTATAGACCATATTAAAATCACGATAACTGTAGCTTTTTGTGACAATAGAAATGTTACTAAAAGCTGGTTCCTCGTTCATCTGAGCAGCAAATGTATTCTACCATTTTGACGAGCAACTGGAATTGGCTTGACTAGGCAAAGAGACCAAACCTACGTGCAAAGAAGGTGAGTATGGAACTATGTTTTAGTAATGCTTAAGCTGTCAGAAAAGACAAGAGCTACGGTGAACAGATTTTACCAATGTGATTACTCTCTACTGACAATCTCTTTCTAATAGTTATGGTTTCTTTTATTTCTGCTCTCCCATTGTTAATGACAAATTGGTGCGGTAAACCGTAAAACACTTAGTGGGTCATGGTTAGATGATTGGAGGTAGGAAATATGTTGGGTGTTTGGGATCAATTTGCTGATGGATTACCTATATTTTTTTAACACTTTTAATAATGACCAGTTAATTACTCTTTATTCACACGGGGTGTGTTTTATATCACGGATATATATTTGGGAACCTTTCAAAGCTGCTCCTATGAAAATCAGACAAAAGTCAAAGTAGTATTTTTTCTAATCACAATCTTGAAACAAAAAGGTAAAAGTATATTTTAACCATACTATGTTAACGGGCTGTCCAAGTTCTGGCCATGCGAAATGCCAGCATAGTCAGTGAAGTGATTTTTTCGTGAAGGAGGGACAGATAGACAGACAGACAAATATTTTTAAATATAAACCTATTCAAATCTCCTCTGCAACTAACATTTTATATTTCATTCCATGTTACAGCTGCGATAATTATTTCCCAGTAACAAGCTAACCTCTCAGGCGATTTAGTCACGAATTGCCTGATTATGAAGCAAAGTTGTAAGTTATTAGTCAGTGAAAGAAATGTGTTGTTTTCTTCTTACTGATCTTAAGGTGGGATATCTGTCGTGGATGTCCTAGAAATTGATGAGAACTTTTTCTCGTCATTTAGAAGTTTGTCATCTCATGCCGCTATGCTCATGACAGATATTCAGGAGCATTTTATATCAACATGGGAAGAAGATCAAACTCAAGGTTTCTACTGGAGAAATATTTGATTTATTTTGCTAAAATAAAAATGTTTGCAATAAAAATTGCAAACACTCCGACCTTTTATCGCGTCTCCTTAACTCCCACCTTAAGGTGCCCACCTATTAGAGTACTGAGACGCGTTAGAGACGTATGGGAATCCCACTTTATTAAGGGCGTACAACACGGACGGGTAGTAAGACGCGGCGCTAAAAAAATAAGTCGTTTGTGTCAACTTACATTTTATATCCATAATTTACTGTTTGATGTTTGTCAAAATATATTTGGATTGATACAAACTTTAAATTTAATACAAATTTTATTTTTTCATTTCTTATTAATTTTTACTTTTTGTCACTGCGTCCTACTAAACCGTTTGGGTTTTACGCATATATACTAATTACGCTAATTTGTTAGGGATGAGTTGGTTGCATTTGGAGGAAGCGTACTCACATTTTCATGGAGGAAGAGTGGAAAACCCTTTAAGAAAAACCACCCTAAATACACCCAACTTGTATTCAAACCCCGAACTGCCCATTATCATCAGTCCATTATATTTCTAGAGTAACGCCCTACCCATTCGACCACTGAAGCTGGTCATTTCTTATCACTTATTGTTAAATATTTGTGAGTGGTCGTGAGGTTTGGGAAGTTGGAGGCCCGCCCTCGATAGAGAGCTACTGAAGTATATGTTCCTTGGAGACGGGCGTGTGTTGGTATTGCAGAGCTTGGGAATCTTGGAGGGGGAAGTAATGTAATGAGATCTTGGAGGTGAGGCGGGAGAGAATTGTCTATAGAGATTGTGGAGGCGCTGTCGCTGAAGAGAGCTTTCTTTCGAGGAGTGGAACAAGGATACAAGGACACAAGGACACTTGGATACAAGAACACACGAACACTTGGATACAAGGACACAAGAGAACTTGGATACAAGGACACAAGGACACTTGGATACAAGGATACAAGGACACAAGGACACTTGTATACAAGGATACAAGAACACAAGGACACTTGGATACAAGGGCACAAGAGAACTTGGATACAAGAACACACGAACACTTGGATACAAGGACACAAGAGAACTTGGATACAAGGACACAAGAGAACTTGGATACAAGAACACACGAACACTTGGATACAAGGACACAAGAGAACTTGGATACAAGGACACAAGAAAACTTGGATACAAGGACACAAGGACACTTGGATACAAGGACACAAGGACACTTGGATACAAGGACACAAGGGAACTTGGATACAAGGACACTTGTATACAAGGACACAAGGACACTTGGATACAAGGATACAAGGACACAAGGACACTTCTATATAAGGATACAAGAACACAAGGACACTTGGATACAAGGACACAAGGGAACTTGGATACAAGGACACAAGGACACAAGGACACTTGGATACAAGGACACAAGAGAACTTGGATACAAGGACACAAGGACACGAGGACACTTGGATACAAGGACACAAGGACACTTGGATACAAGGACACAAGGACACTTGTATACAAGGACACAAGGACACTTGGGTACAAGGACACAAAGACACTTGGATACAAGGACACAAGGACACTTGGATACAAGAACACAAGGACACTTGGATACAAGGATACAAGGACACTTGGATACAAGGACACAAGGACACTTGGATACAAGGATACAAGGACACTTGTATACAATGATACAGGACACTTGACAACAAGTTCTAGTCATAGAGGTGAGGTCCATGGTTCGCTATTGAAATGCCATATGTCTATCTGTTTGTTACTGGAATAAAGCCCAAAATATTTTACCATTTAGAATAAAGCTTTATATCTAGGCATTTTATGAGGTTAGCCAGAATAGTTTTTGGAACTATCTATCCAACCTTAAAATTAAGGGTGGTTTATATAAGGGCAAACGGAGAACCAATTCAGTTTTCCCAGATTAAGCTCTAATGGTTTGTATTAAAATTTGTATCCAGGCCCTGCGTGACATTACAAACCAAATGGTGCTCTCCAATTTCCCATGAACGTGAATTTGAGTAGATTTAACTTATTTGGAAATTTCCTATTGATCACAGTGCAGCCCCGTCAACATTTGAGACACGAAATATCTTGTCGTTTAAAAGTTGTGGGACTATTGAAGATATACAACTTTTATTGATAGACCTTTGGGAAATGGGGGTTGAATATTCACATAGTATAACATACGTTTCTGTAACAGTGTATGTTATTTTGTTTCGCATATCTTACGAGCTATAAGTATAATCTAGCTAGATAAAGGTGTGAGAAGGTCTGTGCGGTGCACCCAGAAACCTACTTTGGGGGAGGGGGCATGAAATCAAGGCTGTGCTCAGAATTAAGTTCCGGGTAAAAAGGGGTTGAGGGTATTATAAAAACATTTATGAATATTAAATACCTATATAATATGTTTAGAGTTATTTTGATGGATGTGTTGGGCCACCTATATGAATAAACTAATTTCCGTGAATGACTTCTGTTAGTTTATAGTAGGTATTTGCCTTAAATAATCATTTACATAATATTAAATATGATTTGATTCATTAATAAAGTGTAGAAACAATTTATTATTCTGAGCTCTACAAAAATTTTGATGGATTTGCACTTTATAAATGAGATAATTACAGTTTTCAAATGAGTATAAAATTTTATCTGGCTATGTCTATGTCTACAATGTATTGAATCTCTTAATTGCTTGCTTTTATTAATTGGGGAATTTAAGGGTGGTTAATTTTTCATAGTGGCACATTTTTTTAATATTGAGGTGTAGGCTAAGCCTAGTCGTAAAATGTAGCCTATGCGTTAGATACATTTTCTGTGAGTTATGTATCAATTCTACTCCATTTGACTTAAATTTGTATTACATTATTTGTGATCTAAGTGAAGGGGTTGCCCCGTTTAACACTCCCTTTTCCTTTTGGTGTGCTACTAAGGTGCTGTGTCCATGATAACCAAGTTAGCTTGTAAGTCATGTTGTATAATCAATTGGCTCAGAAAGTGCAGGTTGAATACCTATAATAAAAACAACATATAACAACCTCCAATGGTCCCAGCTGGGTTTCAATTCGTGACCTATTGGCGAGCGTTGATCTCGCAGCTAGAGCTTAGCACCCTAAACCACACAACCACCAGTGTGTTTGTGTGTCTGTGTTACATGAGCAGTTGTGTGTGCTATATGAGCAGTTGTCTGTGTTATATGAGCAGTTGTGTGTGTTATATGAGCAGTTGTGTGTGTTATATGAGCAGTTGTGTGTGTTATATGAGCAGTTGTGTGTGTTACATGAGCAGTTGTGTGTGTTATATGAGCAGTTGTGTGTGTTATATGAACAGTTGTGTGTGTTATATGAGCATTTGTGTGTTACCACCCAGATATCGCAGTGATTGAAATCTGTTACCCGCTTCGGTGGCCAAATGGCCTAAGACGTCACTCTCGCATTAGAATAGACTGACAATGTCGAGGAGACCGGGATTCGAATCCGGTCGGTTGTGGTGAGGATGTTTTTCCCAGAATGGTTTTAAATTACATCTCCATGCAAATGTGGGTACAAGTCCTCTAAGTTACACCTGATTCATCCCTAAACATTAATGTACCCTCTACATAATATGCGTACAGCCGGAGCGGTTAGTAAGACGCGGTGACAAATACACAACTGTGAGTTGTGTTGAGTTATAAAGGGTACGTGGGCTGTCCTAAGTATGTTTGGTGGTTTGTTGTGTTTAGAAAGTACGCGGGTTGTCCTGTTTGAGGGATGAAATAGCTGTGTAGCTGTCTTGCGCTAGCCGGGAGGTTACGACGCTTTAGTTACACTGCATGACCGCTAGAGGCGCTACTAGCAAACGGGCCGTGTGAAGAATAGGGAGAGGAGGGTGAGGGTGGGAAAAAAAGGAAGCGAAATGTAATCAAGTGGTGGAGCGCATTTGAGACGGAATCCAATATCACGTGAGGGAAGTCGAAGGTTTGATAAGTTCCTCACCATGTATGTGGGTGGTTTTCAGCAAATAGAAATACAGTCAGCGTTTATTAACAAATACATTAATATAAATACACGCAAAGTAACCGCCATAAACTAAAATTGAAACCAACTGCTTCATCACAAATAAAACTATATGGGATCGATTATAAGCTGCACTATAGTGGAATTATGCAATGTGAAGGTCTGTATAACAAAAGATATTGAAATACAATGCTATTTTGTAACTTGTTACACTTGAGTGTTGTACAACATTTGTTATACAACAGTGACAAAAACGACTAAAATCTGTCTAGCAAATTATAGCTTGTTTGGTCGTCTTGATCATGGCGTCTAAGAGGATGTTCGCCTTGGGCCATGGTTGGTGTATTATTGTGCAAAATAAGGGTCAAACGACGGTCTTGGGTTCGACCACCTCTACTCGCTAGAGCTAAATACTGTGCAAATGACCTTTTGACTGATCTTCAACGCGATGGCCGTGACCTGTTGGATGGGTAACTCAGAACTATGGCAGTTTTAGGAACTTTTTTCGGATAACAAGCCAGGACTTTGAGTACATAATTAATTTGATTGGTAATCGAATATAGAGAAAAAAAACCTTTTTGGGGATGCTATTCAAGTGAAAGAACAGTTTAGCCAACTTGTTACATGATGTAAACCAGTCCTGTGACAGGTGCAACATATTAATAAACAAAAGTTACATATTTTCTTTGAAATTTATAACTTGTTATAAAATTCTAAAAATTTTATAAAACATTTGATTTTCTTATAAGTGGTAAAACATTGTTATGAAACACAAAGATTTCAAATTTATTACATAGTGTAAACGGACCTTAAGCATGCTAATTTTCAAGGTAAACGAAGGATATTGAGATAAATAATTATTATATACTATTTAATCCAAAATGATCATTTTGAAAATTTTAATAAATAATGATTACAAGTCAAAAGATAATTTTGAATACAGGATTGCAAGACGGCCTAATGGCAGCGCTTAGCTCACCTAAGCAGTCTATGTTGGTTGTTCGTATCATGAGTACTAATACAGATGACAAATGCCAATTTATAGCCCTCGAAGATCATAATGTGAGACAGATAGAGGGGAATTCAAAGGACAGGTAAACGAAGGAAAACATGGCGCATGCGTGGAACCGGTGGGACAACTAGGGCTAGCCCGGAATGTTCTATTCGTGAAACACTCTCGAAGCTTCCACCGTGGTCTCGAAGCATCCATAGAGTTTTACTGGGGCGTCGAGATATCTGTAGCGTGGAACTCATGACGTCATATGGCATGACACGCCGCGCCAGCCCTGACCGGCACTCTCTGTGGTTGAACGGGAACGTTGAA